>JAAAJZ020037647.1:0-10245 GCA_010015985.2 Actinopyga echinites
TTGAGAAAATTTTTGCTATTTCAAGGGGCTTAGATGCAAAATGGTGCAACATTTTCCTTCTTTTTCTGCCTGAAAAGACCCTCAATTTTTCCTTGACTGCATGATAAACTTTTATGGCAAAATTTTTTGGGGCACATGCCCGCAGAGCAGGGGCCAAGCCAAGGAGCAGGGGGGCTGGCCCCAAATGTCCCCCCCCCCCTTGGTTACGGGCTTGCCACAAAGCGCCTACACTGAAAGAAATCGAACTGGTGTTAAGACAGATATATCACTACAGTTTTCTATTTCTGACTGACACAAGTTGAAAATATGAAGAAGTTAGGTTCGTCCTTCACATTGACCAAGTATTCTCTCAGTGTCGTTGTCATCGAGGCTGATAAAACATTAACGGAGATAAATGGTTAACAAACAGGTGTTCCGCTCCACTCAATCATCCGAGCCAGACTATAGACAGTGAAAATTGTTTCAGAGTGTTGTCTACAACAGTCCTGTAAGTGTCTATTGTTGGCTTCTTCAAGTATATTACTCTTTACATACAGTCGTTTCCATAACAGATACAAACACATTTGTCCGGTCACTGCGTGACTCAGTCCAGTTTCTGTCGAGCTGAATAATTTCCAAATATATCGTTCTGACTGCAGACATTGCGGTATTTCCACAGAACCCCTCACCCCTACCCAGCACTCACCAAAACAGCTTCAGCTTCGTGACTTGCATTTCGACGGTAGAACCGTCACCAAAGGGCTTATAGCATCACCCCAGACAGAACAAATTCTCCCAACCGAACTAACCTCAGCCCCGCCTCCAATTTAATAACAAACAAGTGCCACTCCCAAGACACAGCCACAGTAACCTGCATTATCGTATACTGAAATTGCTCCAGGCAAATTTCAAGGACAACCTGTGTGTGACTGTGAGCTTAATTGGGAACACAACTCCATGTGCAAGTTATCACTGGTCAACCAGGGTGGAGCATGATTGTTTGAATGAATGTCAATCAAAACACAACCAACAACTAGATTTAGGCCTAACCGGTTAGGTCTAAATATATTTGGGGGCATGCTATAGGCCCTTTAAAGGTCGTAATTTATTAATCGTTATTTCAATTTAATTTTCATTTAACTTGCATCAATCGGAAAAAAAATAAAAATCCTGACCAGTATAATTTTCCACTTGAGCAATGTTTTGTCCTGTTCAAAATAAACAAAAAATCATCTTATCTCACCCATTTTAATTTCAAATTTTTTGTTGCTTTTTATTTCCCGGGTAGGCTGTAATTTTTCCAGTGTTACACTCACAGAAATACCCTTCAAAGATGAAATAAAATAAGAACTTCAAAAAGCTTAAGTAAAAACTTACACAAAATTCCTGTAAAAAGTGCACATATCTTGTGTAGTAAAGTAAAATTACACAAAAATAATGTAGAATTTATCCTTTTCCTCAAGAATTAAACAAAGTTAAGGTAAATTTTTCATTATTTTGTGTAAAATTTTACGCAAAAGTTCTGAAGTTCTTAGTTTACTTAAACTTTAAAGAGTATACCTGTGAGTGTACCTTCAGGCCGAGGACGCACCATTCCTTTAGTTCTCCGGGCTGCAAAGCTGAGGCCTCGGAGGTCGGCCTCGAGACCTCCACCACTATAAACTAACTTTGAGGTTTACTAGTATCTGATAACAAGGCGGAAAGTGACACTCTGGTTCACCTCATAGTATTTTTCTGTCAATGATATTCTCCATGCTTAGGCTACTTGAAGAAGGAATGTGTAGCAAGGTCGGGCAGGGCACGTTCTCGCGGGTTGTGGGAGTGCTTCGACAGTAAATACTCTTTCCCCTCAGAATTTCTGCAGCTACAGTTAAGACCAGTTGTAGAAATCTGCTTGTTTCCCAAAACTAGTTATTGCCCCCCCCCCCCGAAAAAATAAACAAAAATGGTAGTTTGGCTACGACACCTGGTGGGACTGAATACGTGTTCTTCCCTCTGGAAAGGTTACCGTGTCATTCTATTCCGACACTGTTCACCGCTGCCTCATACTGCCTAATTCTTTTATAGTTTTGATCATAATGGGAACTCCACTTACAAGGTGACTTTTAGAAAAACATACGCCCTTGGCGTTAAGGCCTCAGGTGTCTAACTGCTTAGGTCAATGTTCGATGTACTTTACGAAGGTTACATTTGAGAAATTGGAATAACCATGCACGTAAGACGCTACGAGCTGTACACGTCAGCTTTTCAGGGGATCCGTCAACATCAAAGTCCGCGATACAGTCGGAGTCTTCAGCTTGCAGCTGCCGTCGAAAGACTGTTAGTATCAGTAAATGTTAACTTTCCAGTGAAGATAACCGAGTCCAGAATGGGGTCGTTCTGGACTCGTTCAACCTAATCTATTCCCGGTACATGAAAGAAAGCTATTTGGCACGATAAACCTTAGTCTGAACTGTTTAAGAAACATCTATGTCGACTCCAAGAGCGCAGGCAGGATTTTTGCTGGGGAGGGGGTCAAGGGGCGGATTCTCCACCCTTGCAGCCGAAGGCGAAGAAAATTTCGAGAATGTGACCTTGAAATGGTGCATTCTTAAATCTGAATGTGATCCAGACAGGTCCGAGGTTCTCCGTGTGCGGTGCCCGGCTTTACGTCTTTACGTGCACCTGTCCAGGTCCCCAGAAAAATGCTCATGTTTTGCATATTTTTGCTTTTTAAATTTCATCCATTTTTCCAGGGGGGGGTCACTTGACCCCGATTGCCCCTATGTGCCGACGCCCATGGTCGACTCGTATTTTTGAATTTTATTTGTGAAATAATGTTACTTCCAGTGTTGCGAAGATCAATTTTGGCCAAACTGCATTCCATTTTCTTCATTTTTAGTAACTAATGCAAGTAGCCGAGAGCAGTGTGGACGCTTTTATTTCGTTAGAAGGCATAGTCAGTGTCTGATCCAGGAATGCAAGACGTCAGTGGTGACTCTTGATTTGTGTACTAAGCAGGGTCTTTGGCAGTGAGGGGGTGTTCTCTTAACAACTGGTTCTTCTTCGTTGGGAACTTTCGTTGAATTGCGGGTGTTCGAGTACAAACTAGAGCACTAGTTTGCAAATAATTGCGTTTCCTCGTACTTCAGGCTCATAGGCATGAAATAACACTAGACGTGTGGAATTTGCAGAGAACTATTCAAAGGAACCTACAATATATTTCAGTTTGCAAGGACAGGTGTTACAAGGCACTGCATCCGCCACTTTATGGTGTCACGCCTTAGCCCAAACAATTATACTACCTAATATTCAGTAAATTTTGAGATCAGTGACGTGAATTCTTATCCAGCATTTTATTTTGACAAGATTGACCAGGGAGCTGTTACGTAACATTGCAGATCTTAGGGTCTTAGCGTAAACAATGTCTTTGAACAAAGAAAAAATCTGCATTTATTTTTTCAATAAATAAATAAATACGTACATAAAATGAAAAATAGACCCCATTACAAAGAATATCTAGAAGCAGGCCCTTAACCAAGGGGCCAAGTCTGGTTACAGGCCTGCCCAGAACCAGGGGTCTCAAACAATTGCAGATGCGTGACGTGGGATGGGGAGCAGGGTAAGGGAGTGGAGTGGGCCCAAGTCTCGACTGTTGGCAAAGTGGAACCCGTTTAACACAGTGGTTGCCAATGTAACGGTACAGGGCAGATTAACATCGAAGCAATTGAAAAATTTAATGAATTTAGTGACCACGACTTTTATGGGTTGGGGACATCTCTTCTGCCGAGTGAGAGTGCAGAGGCGTTACGCAACTATACATTGAACCCCTCATCTTAAACCAGGGAGTTGTTAGAGACAACTCCCTGCTTAAACTACTCTTCGTTACGTTTCACTCACAACGAAACAACATTAAGCTATTCTTGCCGTCTAGAGGCTGGTTTTTTACGGTACGGTGGCCGTAAAGGGACAAATGAAAACAAATTGTGAAGGGACAAACAAAAAAAAAAAAAAAAATTGTGAGTATCTCAGAAGTATCAGTGAGTATCTCAGTGAGTATCTCAGAATTCCGAGATACTAAGTCAGAATTCCGAGATATTAAGTCAGAATTCCGAGATAATATCTCGAAATTCTGAGATACTAACTCGGAATTCCGAGATAATTCCTGGGAATTCTGAGATACCCACTCGCAATTTTTTTTCATTTGTCCCTTTACGGCCACCGTAGTTCCATAGTCTCGTTCCCAGAACTTAAAAAGTCATATTCAAACCATGGAGCAAACTGATGGCGCACTATTACTTTACGAGAATTCCTCCGTCGAGAATGTTACCTGACGCATTTCGTCCATTCAATTTTGGTGACGTGGGATTCTAAAGTCAAAATACTAAAGGAATGACTGTGCTCAATCTGTGACGTTGATGTTAGAGCAAAAAAAAAAAAAAAAGGAAAAGAAAACAAAAAAATAGAAGAGTTCCCATTGTGAAAATAAAACAAGAAAATTGGTGATGATTTTACGGAGGATATTGTTCCTATATCCTGTCGAGGAACCAAATCTCACTAACGTGACGACAGGCGTGAAAAAGGGGGTAGGGGTAAAAAGGGGGAGAGGGAGGGGTGGCACCACCCTCCCATGCAGGCTCTCGTAGCTCAAAATGGTAATTTTGAAAGGACAAAATCTCAACATGGTCCTTTTCCCTTCTGGAATGTAATAAAGTTTACAGTACCATACGATACAAAACGATATCATACGATAACCAACCTTACCAAAGGTTTAGTTCTGACGGTGAGCTTTCACATGAACAATGGCTTGGGCAAGTTAAAAAGGTCCTAAAAGAGGCTACGGAATGGATCGAATTCAGAGTGCAGGCCATTGGAGGAATAATTGGTAGTGAACTACCTACTGAATATTGGAAACTACATTGCGAGATAATCACTACCCCTTCCTCTGCAGTCCATGCTACATCTTCCGTCACACGCATTCGTCAGTTTGACGGCCGAGAGTACTCTTTACGCTGTGCTCTTCGAATGGGGGAGAGGGAGTGGGAGGGGTTATGATGCCGTTTTGGAGTGGAGGTAAAATAGTACTCAAGTTCTATAGGGAATGCTTTTCATACCATTTGAATGGAGTCGTGGCAGTTATCAAAATTTGTGTAGGTGTGCTAAATAGCAGATATCTTATGGCGACGGTTACAACCAAAGCTAACTTTTGATATTTTTTAACTCAGAGGAAATCGTGCTTGCCAATGCGGTTCAACCTGCATCAGTTCCTAAGAAATTTCAAGGATATAACATCAGAAGAGGTTATCAAACATTTAACCCTGAGTGGACTTGACACAAGTAGAGACAGACAGGTGGCATCATTCGTGGTTGCTGCAAGTCCACTTTAAAATTTGTTGTCAAACGGTTATTAACCTCCTAGCATCTCGACAATTAGACTGCGGTACAAACTTCGTCAGGTTCGTCACAGGTATTCTATAGATGGAGGCGCTCTCTCAGAAACCAACTACAGTATAAATACTAAGTCCGTATCCGTAGACATAGGCTACTAAATGTGAAAGTCAGAATTGCAATTAGCAAGTAACAGAGCGACGATAACCTGCTTACGGGCTACTCGACAACCTGATATGAAAATCGACTGCAACCTTCACATCAATATCAAGAGCAAATAATATCCCTTCAAAATATCAAAAATAATTTTGGGCTGCAATCCTCCTCTTGGAAAGGTACTTAACCACTTTGGTGCACCATGGTAAAAACTTTCATAAATAAACGAAAAAATGAGACGTACGGAAAAGTTAATTGTTTGACTATGGAGGCAGGCCCTTTACTCGTTTAATGAGCACATTTATAGGCTTTATAAGCAAGGATGCAATCATATCAAAACAAAGATCTAACGCAGGCTTCCTCAAATGGCGGCGCGCGCCACTTGTGGCGCACGACGTGGTTTGGGTGGCGCTCGAAAAATGCTAGAAGAATATTACAAAATTAAACAACAACTTCAACAAGTCCAATGTTAATTTATTTGGTCACACAGAAAAGTCAAATTTCCGTCAATTCCTAACCACGAAACTCAACTTCACTTTCACTATAAATAGACAGTCAGCATTAATTGTGCGCTGTGCAGTGACTGTGCATGGTTATTCATATTTGGATCGGAAATGGGAAAATTTTGGTTGGGAAATGCGAAAAACTGTGCACCATTTTGCATATGTGTCCCTTCTGAAACGTAAAAATTTTCAAAAAGGGGAGGGGGTGTCCCCTCCCTTTATATCCCTCCCATACTGGTGCATCGAATCAACACAGATTCCCATGTGGCGCTTCAGCAAAATTTATTGAGGAAGCCTGATCTAAAGTGACAGTATTCTTAATATTAATTACAAAACTATTTTAGTTATTGCTATTTTTGATTATGGAAAAAATTTTATAGGAAAAAATGATGGATAAAACCATAGATACATAGATACATACATATATAGATACATAGATAAATTCTGGTAGGAGGCACTTGAGTGCCTATAACACCAGCTCTTTTTCTTCATCAGGTGGGTTGCTGCCTCCAAAATTTATCTCTTTTCCTTTCAAAACTACTAATAGAAGTAGAATTTACAGTATCCTGTGGCAGACTGTTCCAGGTATCGACTACTCTGTGAGTGAAATTATTTTTCCGAACATTTAGCCTTGGTCTCCGTTTACAAATTTTGCAACTGTGACCTCGAGTAGAGGAATCATTTATATCAATGGGAGAAACTGAGAAACGGCTTCATCGTATTTACCAATGATAATTTTATACATCGCAATTATATCACCACGTACTTAATAAAACTTTTTAATGTTTCCTTGGGTCGTTAGGTGGGGCCTCTCGTTTCTTTGTTTTTTTCTATGTTGGTCTTTTAAGCCTTTCTTAATATTTCAAATTTTCAATTTTCATTGTACATACTGCTATTGTTTTATATTTCTATGTTTTTATGTGCGAGTTTTTCAATTTCCTTTTATGGAGCAATAAAGTGTTACTTACTTTCTTTCTTACTTACGTAACCCGCGATATTGAAGTGTAGGCAAATCTAGTATGTCCAATCTCTCCTCATACGAATTATCCTTTAAGCCGGGGACCAATTTAGAAGCTCGTCTTTGAACATTTTCAATAAGATCGATATGTTTCTTAAGGTAAGGGTTCCAAACTTGATCGCATACTCCACATGTGGGAGCACAAGACTTGTGTACAGGAGCTTGAAAGTTGTGCGATCCATGTAAGTAAAAGATCTTCTGATAATACCCATTATTGAAATGGCTTTGCTCACCTTTTCTGTTATATGCTGGTCAAAAGAAAGTTTGTTATCAATTGTAACGCCGATATCTTTCTCGTTTTCTGTGTGTTCCATTACCTTGTTATTTCTACTCAGGCAGTAGTCAAACAAGTCTACCTCTGGATGACCGATTCTCATTGCTTTACATTTATCTGGGTGGAACCTTATAGCATCCATTTTTATGACCAGTCATATATGGAAAATATATCCTCTTGAAAAATCTATGATATCACGACTTAAACGGAAAGTACACATGCTTTATGCATAAAACCCAAATGAACACTTTTAAATCCAAAGATAATTCAGTCACATATGCGTTATTCAAAAGACACGCTGTTCGTACAAGTTGATGGACTGACTTAAAGCAGAAGAAGCGAAAAACTTCACCGTAAAAAATGGTAAAGGTTAGATATTTGGCAAGCATGACGTCATCAAATAACTTACACCAACACGTATCACATGATAAATGACTATTTTAACGAAGAAAGGAAAAACAAAAGGAAGATTACAAAGAGAAATAGAAAAAACGAAAAAAGGAACAGGAAACTGCGACAAAGTCAACAGAAGAAAACAAAGAAACAAAATAACACAAACAGAAAGAGAAACAGGACAAAAGAAAACAAAGAGAAACAGAACAAAAAACAAAGACACAGAGAAAAAAAAAACAATGAGGTTAAAATCAGCGTCACTGAGTCTAGGATGAATGTGACTAAACAGGTGTAGGAAGGATTAGAACAAAGATGCGTAACAAAGGATTAATTGTTACCTATACTATTGTTTAAAAGATCCAACAAAAGGATAAAAAGGTGATCCGTGCACATATTGAAAATTAGAAGTCAGTGTTTCTGGCAAGGGGGTAAATGAGGGGATGACAGTGGCGTAGCTAGACTTTTTTCCAAGGGGGGCAAGCACCTAAATTTTCCGATTTCTTTTTCTTTTTCTTGAAAGTGTGAGTATTACTGCATTAGGGAACGTTCTGTACTCCACTGGCGTAGACAGTATTTTGCTTGGGAGGACTAATTGCAGGGTCTGATCGCCGGCCTGGGGGAGGGGGCTTAAGGGGAGGGTCCCCCTCCCCTTTGAGAAATTTTTGAATATTTAAGTACCCTTAGATGCAATCTGGTGCAGCAGTTAGCATCCCTGGCCCCTCCTCTGGCTACGCCACCTTACTGCATTCTGCAATGTAGGTTACAAACATACGGCTCGCATGTGGCACAAAATTTCCGAATTTTTCATTCTCCGGAGCGGGGGGGGGGGTGAATTACCCCCTTCCCTCTGTAGTTACGCCACTGTTCTTGTATATTGTAACTAATAGATTGTTGTATTATTGTATCAACTACTTAGTTTTGAAAAGGAACAAATAAGCTGAACTGGATTAAAGCCAAATCGATTACACTAAACTCTTTATAAGAGAAACTCAGGCCCGTAGCCAGACAAGGTACTGAAGGGGGCGCAAAAAATCTGGGGGGGAGGGGGCGAAACACAGTAAAATGCATTAGCCAGTGGTCATTTTTGATCTTCCATGGGGCGAAAAATGGGGCCCCTCTGGCCACGGGCCTGGAGAAACTCTTCGCTCACAGTAAAAGAACAGAGGTACACGATTCATGGGGTGTCCCCCTCTTCTTTGAAAATTTTTTGAATATTTAAGTACCCTTATGCTGTCTGGTGCAACATTTAGCGTCCCTGGTCCCTCCTCTGGCTACGCGAACTTGCTGCATTCTGGAATGTAGGTTAGAAACATACGGCTTGCATGTAACACAAAATTTCCGAATTTTTCATTTTCCGGAGCAAGGGCAATTGCCCCTCTGCCCCCTGTACCCTTGTAGCTACGCCACTGGGGGATTAGTTCCCCCTTTTCCAGACGAAATTGGGTAAAATCTCTCCCTTTTTTTTTGTTCTAAGTGAAAAACATAAATTGGTAATATCATGGTTTCTTACCAAAGAAGAGGATATTTTTGCTGTAAATTTTTAACATGTATCAATAAAAAGCATTTAAACCCATTAAATTTCACCTAATAGCGGCTTTGAAGCAAGTCCTTATCCATACACCTTTAGCCAGGATAGCATCAATTTAAAATCATGTTTTATCAATAATAAACCCCCTTCCCTACCCCCTTTTAACTTTCCGGTAGAACTCCTGCGAGTTTGAACTAATATACAAACCAATATTATAAAACACAAAGATTAAAGAAAGAGACTATTGGAAAGATATTAGATTGGAATAAGCTGAAGAATCTGCCAAAATTATTTCAAAAGTAGAAGTGTGTTATTACTAAACTTAAAAGTTCATAGAAGTTTGTTTGATTATTTAAAAAGTGGCCCCGTTTGAAAGTTATTGGGATTGTTGCTTGTGTTTTTGATCAAGTCAAAGTCATTATAGCAATAGAACATTCATTGATGAAAATTGAAAATTCAAAATTGTCCATCCCAGACAAGCTCAATGACACACAAAACGGGGGAACTCTGTTTTAGAGCAAAATACCTGTTAAAAGTTCAACGGGTAACACCTTTTTTCACAAATAAGAAGTATTGGTGGTTTGGGGCTGTTTTTTCAAACTTGAAATTTGTACATACTATTTAGTTAAATGTTGGAAACCTTGCAAGCTTTAAGTGTTGTATGCAAATCTGTTTGTAAGTTAATGGTAGGATTATTTAAGATCATTTTACATTGTATAACACAGTGAATACAAATTGTAATTTTTCTGTTAATTTAAAGTAGTGTGTGATGTACTGAAAAAATGCATTTCTTTGTCATTTGTACAAAAATTCCATTTAAGGGTGAGTTTTACTGGATATTGTACTTGCAAGAATGGGTGGTGTTCAGGGGCGGAGATTTCTTGTCAGGGGTGAAGAAGGTAGTGATGGTCCATCAATATCCAGGTACATACATATCTATATCTATCTATTATCTGTCTGTCTGTCTGTCTGTCTGTCTGTCTGTCTGTCTGTCTGTCTGTCTGTCTGTCTGTCTGTCTGTCTGTCT
>JAAAJZ020037756.1:0-15289 GCA_010015985.2 Actinopyga echinites
GAATTTTCTGTATCTTTACAGACAATTTGTATTGTTACAATAGATAAAATGTTGTGTAACATGTATTTTCTGTTGACTCTGAGTCATTCAGGGCCCGTTCTAAAATTTCAAACAGAGCAAAATGCAATATTTACTTACTACAAAACTTGAGAAAAACAAGACATTTTCAAAATTAATACATTGTCTAAAAGCTTCAAATTCAATGTACGTAAACCCCCCTCCCCCAACCCCAACACTTTTGAAGTTGTGAGGCATATTATTTCCTATGTGGGGAAATGAGGATGATATACCTATGCAGGTAGTTTTCCTTCAACTTGCTAAGTAATTTCCCCCACCCCCCTGAAAACAAATGCCCAAAATCAGCATGGTGTTACTATTATAGGTTTGCCTTGCAATAAAATCTTTCACATATATTCCATTTTTGTTGCAAGCTCATTGCACTGGATAATGAATACAAAATCAGGGGAGTGTTGGTTAGACAAATTTTTGGGATATCCCCCACACCTTAAAGCATATCCACTCAAATGGCAGTGTGATACACACCTTGCAGGCTGTCAAAACCCTCATCCTCCTGAGGGTCCTGACTGTCTTCATCATTTGACATTTCACTTGTGCTATTCCTCCCACTCTGGATTGTACGCTGTGGCTCGGCTGACGGCCTGTCGCCTAAAATGATGTCCAACTTTTCTTTGTGTGGCATAGTCTTTACATCATTTCCATTTCTCCTGTTATGGTCAATGACCTTCCTGTAATCTGGTTTCAGATTCTTCATCTTGTTTTGTATCTCTTTAGCTGTTCTTTCGTATCCCATATCGTTCATTTTTGACACGATTGTTCTAAACACCAGTGAATTCCTAGATGTCCCATCCATCTTTGATAAAATCTCTTCACTTCCCCATATATCCAAAAAAGTTCCCAGCTCTTCCTCACTCCAAATCCTTCCTCTTATGTCCCCAGGTGTGCCGTCACTTGTTGTTTGGTGGTCCTGATCCATCATGTCTACTGCGAAACACAAATACAAGGGTAATAAGATTGACATTACTGTGTATACAATTATTTCAATTTTAATTAGGGGTGTACCGGACATCAATGCCTCTGCATTTTTTCTCTAAGAGGTCTTGCTCCAACAGACAATGCCCCGAGATACTGTTAGCCTGAAAAAAAAAAATCTGGATGCCCTGGGAAATTGGCCAGGCGATTTGTCGGAGTCCGGGTGTACAACCGTGATCTTTGGCATACCTTCTGGCATACAAGTCCTGATTCTAGGCACTCGCCAAAACAAATCAGCCCCTCTTGACTAAAAACTAAACCGGCATAGGCCTATGCCTATGCCTACATCATTACATCAGAAACTGAATATGGATTGTTCCGCGTACAAAAAAGTCATAGCCTATTCCAGTCTGGCTGGTGGCTGACAGCAAAATTGCTATCAAGCTCCATGCCATATTAACACTGTATATCTGGTCCTATAAAGGAGTGGAATAATTCACCCAAAGGGCATATCAATGCCGAAAGTACTAAAATAATCAAAGCACACCTTTTAAAATAATCAAAGCACACCTTTTTGAATAATGCTACTTTCCTCCCTTCCCCGGCCTCGGACTGCATAGTTTGTCAATTGCGCGGGTCATTTAATTATTAAGTTCGAAATTGCGCATCGGGGTCCACTGGCATTTACAGGCATTTCTGAGGCCTCATAATGCTTATTCTAATATTAAAATTTGTAGTATTTGGAAGACATAACACACTAGAAATCATTCGGATTGCTAACAAAATCAAGTTGTGTTCATGATAAATAGGCCTAGGGGCCTAAGCCTAGGCCTAGGTCTACAATACAGTATGTGTGCCAACAGCGCTAAACATTTTTTTATTGTATCTTTCGGGACTTATCAAATTGTACATCGAGATTTTTCCATATTTACTATAAACACTCAGTCTTTTAGGTAACGTTAAAAAAAAAAAAAAAAAAAAACATAATTAGCCTAGGCCTAGGCTATTACGAATTGGTAGTGCACTTTAGGCTCTAGCCTAGAACTGAATAATTGCACACCGATTCATTGTAAGATCAGTAGATAATGTTAGGCCTAACTTAGGCCCCTAGGCCTAGGCTAAGTTGAAAATGTGTGCAGAACTTCTGTGCGACTGACAAAATATACAATCCAGCCCCGGCCCATCCCTTGCTAGGCCTAGGCTAGTGTAGCCTAGGCCTAAGCTTAGGCCTAATGCAGGCCATTAGAAAAAAAAAACAAAAACAAAAAATCTGCAGTCCGAAAACTGGATAGGCCTGTTAATATTATAGTCTAACGTTAGCCTCCTAGGCTAGGCCCAACTTAGGGAGTTAGGCCTAGCCTAGGCTAGTTTTTAAGTGATAGACCATGGACACCGTTCTGAGGGTCCAGCTGCAAAAAAAAAAAAAAAAGCGCGGCCCGGCCCCAAATATAGTCGGTCTTACTACGTCCTACTACTAGTGAGATTTAGGCTAGGCCTAACCAGGCTAGTTAGTAACACTAAAGTAACAGTAACATTCCAGAAACAAACGTAAAGTTAGACCCTAGGCTAGGCTAACTAGCCTAGGCCTAGTAGTAACTGTGGCTAACGATTGACGTTCCAACTTGTTGCAATAAGCTGCCATTCGGACGTTAAAATACACTTTATATCAGTGGTTCAATTTATCGGTAAGATATCAGATGTAAGAAGAAATTGTTTAAAAAAGCAACATACCGAAAATGTGTCAACGAACAGACCAAATTTCTTGTAAATTATCAGAGATAGAATTCAGAACTGCAGCTGGTGATCAATCGGTAGCGAAATACAGGCAGTAAATGTGCGCTGCACATATGTACGCTACACTACTGCACTATATTATATACACTCACTCGCCCGTAGCGCGGGCCTGCAAAGAAATATTACCCGCGCTTGTCACCGGAAAGCAAATGCATGCCGGGAAGGAATAAACCGGAGATCCGGGGTCACTTGATCTACCGATGTGTTCCCATTACAAACTTTGATCCAGCGCGGTCGATCTGATCTACCCCGAACGGTCGATCAAAATCGGTGGATCTTGATCTTGAGTGAGTGTTGTTGATCTGCGTTCCCACTAGAGTTTGATCTACTGCGGTAGATCTTGATCCACCGTGCTCACTCAAATGGGAACACGGCTAATAAGGAAAGCTTGTGGTCAAAATGTCCAACAGACAGAGAGGCATGTGATGCACTGACATCTCTGAAGAACCTCTACAGTTGTGTTCACATTTGATACTGTAGTGTAAGGATCATCATATTAATGACTGATGGTCAACAAATCTTCAAGAAGCCTGATCTTTTGGAAAGGTTTTATCTTTGATTTGATAACACATTGGTCATCAAACTATGACCTGATGAGAAGCAGGATTTCAAAAGTGAACAGGAAAGCTATGTCGATATGGAAGGAATTGTAAAATGTTGTGGTAAAGTCAATGTAATTATGAACTTGAATATATATTACTAAAGATAGATGACTTGGCCGCCCCTGAAGTGTCCTTGTGCTTAACAGAAAAATGTACATAAAAATCTAAAGGAAATTGTTGACAAAGTTGCAAACAAGTTGATAACAGATAGACGAGTCAGTTTGTACTGTACTGTCCCACTTACCACATTGCATGCTAAATGGATATAGAAATGATTGGGTCATGGACTTTGCTGACCATCGCAATGCCAATCTTTCTGTTGGTGGTTGCTGTAGAAGGACATGCCAAAGAGTAGGATTAAATTTGCAGACCTGCGAAGTCTCAAAGGTTGTCTATAAGTTACAAAATACAGGTGTCATCAATCACACAGTTTCAGGGAAAACCCCTCAGAATTTCACAGAATTATGATGGAATGAAAATGAAGCACAACAGGTTGCTTGTTTTGGCAAGGGAAACTAAACAGTTTTAACAACTAACAGTTGTGACAACAGTACTCTTTTTTTTCAAAGATTGTAGGAAAAAGCTTGTAACACACTAGAGTCTGACTACCAATTAGCAGTGTATCATAGGCCTTCACATCCCAAAAATGATATACATTAGGTTGGTTGTTACTGTACATAAAAACATATTTGTTGCACAATGTCATGTTTAGTGCAGTTGACCTATGCACACAAACACTCCACAAACAGAATTAACGTTGTTTATTGTGACCAAAAAGTTCATTTAAGTCATTTAGTGTGTTTGAAATTATCCAGTCCTGTTACCAAGGGATATGTTTGAAACTTTTCTCACCCCTGCCTCAACTAGTTTGGTGGGATGAGGCTGAGTTGGCCTGTGTACATCTGCCCACTATAAATGGAGTCTAGCATAATTAAAATTGATCTCTAGTCTTTTTAAATTTATAAGCAACTGAACATTTAAATGAAGAAAGGGAAATTGACATTTTTGGCAAAGAACTTTTCACATGGCACACTGTTGAGTGTATTGCTAGTCTTTAAATAATGTCACTCTACTTACCAAATCAAGTTTCAACAGAAATCCATGCTTTGACTCCATTTTGATAGTGTGGTGAACAAATAACTTTCTGGGGAATAAACATCATTGCATGTGTCAACACGGATGGTTATTCATCTGTGGATTAGACAATGCTATTTTGAAAGATGCTTGTAGGAAAAGGCCCTCAAATCCTTAAATGAACTTTCAGATTTACCCAGTGGTAGAAAGAAGTCTTGGTATATTAAAAGTTTTATTCTTTGTTCCAAAAAAGTGTGTCTTTACAGCTGAATTAATGCCACAAGGTAACTGAAATACATCTGGACTCAAAAATTCATGAAAGTTTTATATTTTGTATCCCTTTTTTGGTCCTTTGAGATCACATACATTACTATTGATTATAAAAGCTTACAAATATCACACTCAGTCGTTTTGGCTGTCATTCTCACGTTTTCTATTTGCCTACTTCCTGTTCACCCTCTATGCGTCCTCCTATCACCTCAGCTGCCTCTGCAGCCAGCCTCTAAGTGAATTTGTTAGCAGCTCCCATCTGATTTGTGTCCAGAGGGATAAAATCTGGGCCAAGTGGACTTGACAAGCTACCTCGCTGGATGTGTCACTCTACCGTGTCCCTTTAAAAGATCCTGGATACTCTGACAAAAACCTAGAGAGTCAAAGTCCTGCTGCACTGGAACAGACATTCACTCTTGGCTTCCAAGCATGAAGACAGGAGATGCATAAAGCGAAGTGATTAATTGAGCATTTGTCAGTCCACAGACAGTTCCCAGCTAGGCACATTAAAACAGAAGAGTGGTGATGGAATGCCCATCCTTCACGGAGAGCTAGGACTTTTGGAGAGAACTGTAGTAAAATCTTTTGAGTCAAAAAATTAAATGTAACTTGTCACAAAGAAAGTAGTGATATGTTCTTTGTGACTGACTGGTGAATTAAAGATAGCCAATTTCCATTCTTCGGGGTTTAGCAGAAGGTTACTAATTTCTTCAGATCTTCTTGTCAGAAAGGGTTTGTTGCATCATGAGTAAATGGTGGTAACCTGTCATTACCTGCCTCATTATATTTTGTCACTTTTCTACAACAGAATTTTCTTCAAGGAAGTGCTCTTCATTAGATGAATGTCGTATTCAAAGGTTTTTGCAACATCAACTTGTTTCTTTCAAGCATTGGTGGAGACAGTTGCACTTTAAAGCTGGCTCAAATTACTTGTAGTATTACCTACAAAGAATGTAGAAATTTTACGGCTAGTTTCAGGTTTACTTTAACTTTTCTCCATCGGTTTATTTTACACGGTAATATGGTACAAGTGTAAACTTAGGCGTTTATATGGACGCATGAGTCACAGGATTTGCAGATCAATATAAAGGTATTGGTGTAAAAAGACAATCTTTGAATTTG
Source organism: Actinopyga echinites (assembly GCA_010015985.2). NCBI lineage: Eukaryota > Metazoa > Echinodermata > Holothuroidea > Aspidochirotida > Holothuriidae > Actinopyga > Actinopyga echinites. Next base: position 5,853 of record JAAAJZ020037756.1, read on the forward strand.
TTAAATGACTTATTAACAAAGGAAAGAAGTTTTCATTTGTAAAGATGATGGGGAAGTGGTATGAAATGTTTAGAAAGGATAGACCATGTTCCATTTTACATCAAAGATTTATTTCTTCTTCTACTCTCTAGTTTAAGGCTTCTCTTTCAGTTTAAAGTCATTTGTTGGGTATCATCAGTTTTTTGTGTACCAATAAAGAAAGCGAAACTTTAAAAGGGAATGGAATGAAAAGAAAGACTCGCAGAAGTACATTAAGATGACAAAGAGCTGAAAGTTTCACAGCAAAATTTTGTCCTATGGTTGTTATGGTTTTTCATATAAACATCACTGTAAAGCATACACGTCTACAGCACTTCCAGTTGGGGGGGGGGGCTGATCACTGAAAATTCCATTGAAGTTTTACATTTTGTCATCATGATTTTGCCCGGAAAAGGACCAAGTTCTCCCCAAAAGGAAAAAATTATCTGCTTAGATGGAATGCTGCCAGCCCCCTTCCTGTTAAATTGTAATAAGCAGGAATAAAGTCCTCTGTAAAGGCTGTTTCCATGCACAGTATATCTGCAACTTGCAATGCTCTATCAGAATCTACAGTACTTTTGTAAATGCATTTGACTATAGCCACTGTTGCCCAAGTTGGCCTCAGTTAATGAGTAATACGGTTCATTTAGGTGTCTCTAGTTGACACCTCCTTTGACCTCTTCATGCTGTTCGTAGCTGTTGGCGTTATTTCCCCTTCCCACTGCATAATTTCATTTTGAGAAAACTGACTGGCAATTACTGTATGGTACCAGTGATCCCTTGAGACAGTTTTTGACAGTCTGTAAATTATTCAAACCCTTCCATCTGACGCAATAAATGGATTAAAAGGAAGAACAATGGTGGTAATTTAGTTTGAATTTTCCCTACTGTCCATGTGTAGGGATTGAAGAAAGCTCTTGGAGAAACACTTAAATAATTTTTCCTCAGGTCATCAAAGACTAATGTCTCCTATCTGCCACAGTAGAAACCAGACACAGATGGGCTTTATGCAAAGCATCGGTGAAGTACAGCTCATTGTGTATAATACAGGCTGACAAATCGGAATATAATTATCTTGTCTGGTTTGCGCATTTTTATGCGAGAAAGTAAGTCCATGTGCACTTTCTAGGATGAGAAGGATGTCACATTAGGTGTGAAAAGACACAGGGTCTCAATAGTAAGTGTGATGGTATTCACATTAACTGGTGATAGCATGATTCTGTAGTGTGTTTGTGTCGTGATAAATGATGCTGATCTCCCTGTCTGATTATCAAGAATGGTTTCTTAACTGCTTCTGTTCATATTGCAGATAGTTATGATTGTATGGTGTAATGTGATCAGACAGTCATGTGCAGATATTTGAAGAAAGTGTCAGAAAGATATTATCAACAGACATGTCACAATAATGTTCAAAGCGTGATGAAGTATCTGGAAAAATATAGGTCTCTTCCCCTTTCACTTCAGTGTGAGAGTAGGTATATGGGCATCAATTAATTATGGAGCATTTTGTGAGGTATTTTTTATCGCTATTAATGTGAAAGCAACGGTTAAAAATGGCGTGGGGTTTGCCAAAGATGCAAATAAAGCCAGTGCTGTTATTGTATGCTGTACTGTAACATTGTGGTGTGGTTGGTTGTGAAGGGGGACAAGTTCCATGACTGGACAATGCATGTGACACTTAATTGTGGTCAATTAAACCCCTACAGCATTCACTAATTTGAAGCATTTTCATTACCAAATGTAGTAGTCCTACTGAAGGAACTTAGAAGTTCAAATATACTTTTTCAGTGTGTGATATTTTGCAAAGTTTATCAAGTTCATAGATACACTAATATAGGGTCAATAAATTACATGGAACCCTTCTCTTATGTATGATTTAGCTGAAGTATTGCAACTTCCAGGGTTTTAGCCTTCAAAACAATTTGTCCCAAAATCAGCCAGAAAGGTTTGAGCAAACCATGGAATTGCTATTTTAACAAACACTGCTGCCGTCATCCTGGGTGCTGTTCAAATCTTTGCCTGGGGCAAGCAAAGATTTAGGTGGCTCCCTTCTACTAGGGCTTTCTTCCAATACATAATCAACTTTCCAGGGTTTTACTGCAGGTAGATAAGGTTACATGTGGAGGTAGGCTATCAGGGCTTGTAGCAGAGTCCTAAACCAGGGAGTGGGTTAAGTGGAAACTACTGTATGTTATCAGTTAAGTACATCAATCTGGTTTTGCAATTGTAGGGTTCTGTTGCTCCTGTTAATACCATGGTTTTTTTTTTTTTTTGTTTTTTTTTTGTTAAAAGTTGCATTTCAGTTGTTCTTAATTGATGTCTGTGCTTTTTGACATGAATTTTTAACAAGAACTTTCAAGGTGAGGGATATTTTGTAGATTATGTATACTGAGCACAGGTGTGTGGAACGGGCTATGGGCTGCAGCCTCCCCACATTCAAGCCAATGAATCGTGTGAATTAAAAAGAAAAAAATCATTAAATCTCAGGCAAAAGTGCTTAGCCCCTCCCCCCACCCATTTCAAGTAGTCCCATGCACCAGTTTTGTGCAGTAAAGTTCCCACAGGATTTATACCATGATGCTAACCAGAGTCTACTTGACAGCCACAAAGATTCCATTGTTTTGCAAGGGTTATTTGTAAGTGATTTCATAGACTCTTTTTCTGGAAAAGAGACTTGCCCAGTCACTACAGATTACATACTTTAAAATGAATTTGCAGTAGTCACAACTTGATTTTAAAAAAATCATCAAAATATTGCAATTCTCCTCTCATTTCTCTTAAAAGTAACTTTCATGTTTCTGAACATCAGTACTGCATAAGCAAGGTGTTATGCTGCAAAATTAACGAATTCAACAACAAAAATGTCGCATGATTAAAAAGAGCCATTCATGAATTAGCATAGATGGGTATACAGATTCAGTTTGGGGTGACTGCATTTTCCCGTTAAATGAAAAAAATACCCATCATATACATGTACAGTACAGTAGTTTTACTCTTCTTTTTGTCCTGAGGGCAGTGAGCTAGAGTATGAAGCATCATTCTGATAAATCACAACCAGACTACTTTCATGTTACCAAGTGACACCAAGTGAAAGTTTTTTTGGTAGTTTTCTTGATGTGTTTACATATATGCATGCAGCCTGAATATAGTATGCATTCCCCAGGCTTGATTCAACAGCCTGTGACAATCTTCTTGGTTTAATTTGTCACCAAAAACTCTTGTGAGTCTAAGCCTAACCCCTGAAACATTCTCCTGTGGGAAAATTAATTTGCATTTTTTTTTTTTCATGTGATCATCAACTGTAGATAGTTTGCAATTGATTATACATGATATTCACCACCCTAGGTTAAGTATAAGACATTTACATTTTCCTACTAACTAGTGACCTTGGAGCACAGTAGCTTTGAAGAAATTGCCTCAGTTAATATTGCATTTTCTAAAATGAGTGAGAATATACTGTTGAAGGAAGGTAGGGCAGTCTTCTGTTTATTTTATAGTGCCCCAGGCTGAGAGAAATATGATAGGGGATGGAGTTATTGTTGGAAATGAAGAACAAACAGTTTATCTAGGTGTGAGTTTTATAATGGAGGGCAAGGTATGACAGACCTCACTACCAAATGTAAACCCTCCTAACATGTTCTTTGTGTCCTCCTTTACCTCCCCTCTTGGCCTCTTCTGAGTTTTCTCCCTCCTCCCTTTAGTGAAGTATCTATTCTAGATGAGTTACAATTCAAGTGATGAGAAACACTCTCCTAACATTAACATTTCCCTCAACAAAAATTCTTTACTGCTCATCTGTTACTTTTTTGGCAAAAGTTCACTGTGAGAATTACTCAGAAATTGTATGTTTGCTTTGACTTTGGAATCAAATATGATAACAGGGGGGAAAGTTAGTCATTTCTGTTTGTAAAATTTAATGTTGTCAAGCACTGACCAGTAATCTTATTACTGAAGATACATGCTTTTTATTCCCTAAAACATCATCAGAAGTCACATTACATTTTCTTAGCATTTTAAGAGTCATAACATTTGACAAGATGTATCATTATAAAGTGGTTGGATGATGGTAATTTGCAAAGTTAGGGTACAAGTTGTTATATGTTCAACTGTCAACCATAAAACTTTTAAGTAGGGAGCACTGGGAAATTTGATGCATTTATGTGCATAGTTCATCATTTAAAGATTTTTCTGTCCATACCTCTTTATAGTGCTGCACATTTGAACAAAATACATTAAAACTTTCAGAACTTGGACATTGTGTGAGATTTTTATCCTTGATATGTGAGAAATATAAAACCAGATAGACGTATGGTTTGACACAAATCTGCTATAACATTACACTCTGTTTATCAGTTATCCTTTATTTTATTCCTCATAGAACATGTTATTACAGTTTTGAGACTATCAGTTGTCAAATAAATGTGTAGCTTGGTAGATTTTTTTATCCACAATATATTTGCAACCTGCCAAAAGTGATAACAGGATCATCATGTCAAATTTCTTTTTGACATTCATATTTGCCATGTAAAACCACCTGGATTGGCTTGACAAGTTTGCAAGTGGGTGGAGAGCCTATCTTTTTCATTTTGTTAGATGATTTACCAACCATGTACAGTATTGCTTACTCAGTGAATAATACTCTACCAAGGAAAAGTCTGTAGAGGTTACATTTACCTCAGTGCAGAGCTCACCTTTTCATGTTAAAAAGTTGTATGCATCACAGTTCTTGACAAATTGAGGGCCATGACCTTCATGTGGGGCCCAAATTATAACAGCAGCTGCAACTTTGATCTTCATTGCCACACTGCTTCAACATTAATATGTGAAGCACATAACTGGACATTTTGCTTCTGCTCTGCCCTGGCCATCATTTGGTGCAAGCATTTCAAATTAGCATTCCCTTGAAATGTTTCTGCCTGTAGGTACAGTTTTCTTACTCTTAAAATGAGATCTAGAATGCATAACAAGGCTCGCTATTATCAACCTGTGGGATATTCTAGGCATGAGTTATATTGTTCTTTGGGGGCATACCAGGCCTCATGTCTCTTTAACCCCCATTGTGGGATGAGACCACAGTCGAAATGAGGTCAAGGCCAACATTGCATCACCAGTCGAGCCCCTTTACATATTTAGGTAGTTTTGTTTTTCTACCCTTTCTAACATTTTTAATTGCAAAGCTAGGCAACCTTTCCAGAGGTACTCCCTGTTAAAAAGCCTGAAATCCTTCAACAGAATTTTAATAGTGAATTAAACATATTCTATTCATTTTATCTAAGTTTTGAAATTAATTATTTTTTTTCCCCTTTTTATTTGTAATTTTGTAGTCACAATTAGGGCATTTCTAATTTCAGCTTAAATGTCTGTTTGTGAAGTTGTAAGCACACAGATGCTGAAAGTCAAAATTCTGAAATTTATACTGTGCAGTAGTTCCCGCTGACCAAATCATTTTCAGAAGTCTGTCTTTTCTCCTTGTACATCTTGGGCTTCTATCTTTGTTTATGAATGAAGGGCTGGCTACCTTTGCCTCTTCTTTTTTTATGTTGACTTTTGTATGGAGGTACAGGTCCCTCTCTCATCTCTTTTTTCCTTTTGCAGGACCCTTTTCTTCCTGCTTTTTTATCATAATTTTGTCAGAATGATGCAGAAAAGTTCTAAGATTTCGTATCATGATTCAAAAACTTGTGAAACTTCACCCCTCAAGATACAAAGGGTGTGCGTATATCATTGGTGGGAAGTCTTCAGCCCCATTATTTTCCATGTTTGTGAAGAGAAAAGAGCAGCACAGCCATGATAACCATATCATTTACAAGTCAATATGGAGAATGACACTTAGACAGGCCTTGAGGAAACGATCATCTTTTGAAGAGGGGTATATTCCAAATACAGACTACACGGTGTACCTGCGGGGAAAGTGAATCATTTCAAAAGACTTGTTTTTCATCAGTAAAGAAAAGAGCAATGATTATTAGTTGTTGATATGTGTCATCTCAAATTATGGTCTTAATTGGCTTGAATGTCACTTAGAGTTTTCCTTACCACAAGGCTTTATTCCTGCTTTCAAATCTGATCATTCGCAAAAACAGAAAACTACAACTTGTGGCTTGTGAAAGGAAGTGTCAGAAAACGGTTGGAACAGTGGTAAAAAATTTTGTAGCATTTAAAATATGGAAGCAGCATGTTTCAAAATTTGTTTGCAATGTAATGTAATTAGACCCCATGCATGATTTAATATAGCAGCTAGTATAAAATCATTCGTGAAACTGATGGTGACATGAAAAACATATGCTGTATTTAATTAAGATTGTCAGGGTTTGAAGATAAATTCATTAGGGTGGCATGTGTCTGTGTTGGTAGTGGAGTCATACTGCTATCCAGGCTAGCATTCAGAATAGATGATTTATAGTAGTGAGCTAAAGTCAGTATTATGCAATGGTTGGGAAATGCAAACTTGATATCATGCATACCACCCTCTAAGAGATTATATCTGAAATAGTATCTTCCTCACTGAAATTATACAGAACTGGTAGACATGCCATAGGCCTGGTAGAAGTTGAAAACTTTGATCTCACCAAACTCTGTTCACTTAATACGTAGACTAGTCTTTGACGTTTCCAGTATGTGTGGAGTCGAATACTCACGGCCATTGTACTAGTGACTCCAAATGACACAAATGAGAATCCTGCAAGAGTAGTGACTATAAGGAATGAGTATAAACTCACCCATGCCTACTTTATAGGCCTACCTAGCGAGTAATCAGCCCATGCCTCCTTTATAGGTCTACATGACAATTGGGGGAGACATCTGCTGTCAGTACCTCAACAGGGGATAAGTGTGCCATTTGTAAGTCTTGCATGTGAATTTATGTAGTTATGAAACACTTACAAAATCCACTGACAGTTTGAGTGGGCAACAGTTACACAAGTAATTCAAATAATGATTGTTGAGTGTGGCATTTTCAAAGAAGAAAAGCTTCAAGGTAAGTTCAAGGACAAATAGGCTTTATGATTACTAGAATTTTTTAGATAGGTGGAAAACTTTTTTTTTTATCACTCCATGGACCAGAGATATGTTAGAGAACAATTTTGCACACGATTATGTTTAGGGGAAGCTATAGTAAAGTATACACTAAATGACAATATGAAGCCCTCCCAAATTGTACTAGTATCCCATTCTGGGTTTCCAGGAATCATCAGGCATAGCTGTGAAACTCATCAGTTGAAGTGCAGAAGTGGTATTAATACAAAAGCATTTTGGGTAACAATGCAGTTTAAGCTGTATTTCCCCTAGTATCAATTCGTAAGCCACTGGATAGACCTAAATATTAAGATAACTTAACCATGTAACTAGCGATACTTAAGGCCAGCTCTTTTGAATCTGTTACTTTGTGTAAATATATCAATGTAAGTTTCATAAGACACATTTTAGAAGATGATTTGATATATATTTAGGAACCTCAAGTGATACATGACTTTGTAATCTACTCCCTTTGTACACACAGTGTGAGTGCCTTATCAAACATGGTAGCTTTCAGTTAGGCTACTACAAAGCTGCTCAAACATGAATGGTTTTGTAAATATATATGAGTCACTGACAGTTTACCTCTCAAATACTCTATGGAAAGACAAACTCTCTCTGTATCGGATTCTGAGATGAAGATCAGAAGTTCATTTGCTTCCAAGCTGCTCTCATGATTCATGCTTGTTCAGTGCATATCGCAGCTTAGAAATAGTCTGTGTTACAGTCAGTTAACTGTATTTGCTCTCTCCTGCAGTAGTTGTTATTGAGTGAAGTAAAAATGGATTCAATGAAGATGGGGTGCTGTTACTTTGGCTGTACCTCAATACAGCCCCGTTTACATTAAAAAATGTATCCAGCAAAATATATCATTTTATGTGCAGGGTGTTCTTTGAAGATGGTACGTTGTCCTGTTAGTTTGCTGTGTAGGATTGTGATACAGTTTGCGGTTTGGCAGCTAGTACTGTACTTCCTGGGTACTGTACGTGGATAACTACAAAGTCACGATGCCACTTCCCCCACTTAACTCAAAAAGGGAAATTATAGGTGTTGCGGTAACCATAAAGACTGCCATATAGGGACTACAGATTTAGTAGAGATAAACAGCATAACTAGTAGCTATTGCATGGATTCACACAGGAGAGTGCTGCAGGGGTATAGCTTCTGTTCTACTGGCAATATCATGGGAAAGTAGGAAATTTGGAGGAAGTAGTGTTGTATAAATATCATACTGTGTTACCCTTATTAGTGTGGAAGCTATACTGTAGTAATTATAGGTGCTACAGTCATCTTATCCTTGTTTAGTTATCTGTTGAAATTTATGTTGTTAAAATAAGTATAAAACAGGATTTGTGTTGAATGTTTTTGATCTCTGTTTTGAAAATAAGATCACTTGCTAAATTCCATATTAGAAATGGCACATTAATGACATGGGGCACCCACAGAGTCATACTTTTTGGAGGCTGACCTACCAAACATCATCTTTGGTTTCTTCATTCATTGAGACAAGGCTTAAAAGTCTTTCCAGAGCACCAGTCTTTAATATTACAAGATTTCAAACCAAATTTGCCAGTTCTTTACAAGTAGTCTGGTTTAATTTGAAATATAAACCAGGTTTATAAATGAAAGTTTCTGTAAAAGCTTGTTCAAAACATGAATAAAGCACTTGTAAGTAGCTGAAAAATAGGGAACATGTCTTGCTGCAATGTTTTGTCAGATACAAGAAACTCATGCCTGGGATTTAAACCAAAGGTATAAACTTTTGACAGAGATGAATAACTACCATAGAAGAAGAAATTATAGTGATAAAATACTTGATCTGCTGCTGTAAGAAGATACTAACACAGAGGCCAACAGTTTACAGCATTAATCAAAACTTTGAAAGATCCAGGAGAAATAAAAGTAGGTCTAAATTTTCAAGATGTTTGAGGAAGAGGCCTCTCCCTCTCATCCTGTGATAACAAAAAGATAAAAGAGGTGTACCCCATCTTTTTGTCTTTTTGCCCGTGGCCAAATAAGTTATCTGGAAACTTACTTCCCATCAACGATGTTGTTGATAGTAACTTGAAAACTTGAAGGGCATATAAAGTAGTTACCTCAACCTTATTTTTAAACATGAGTGAAATCGTACAGGTCTCCTCTTACTGTATGTATGCATCAAGTATCATTTGGCACATATGCTACCTTTTGAAGTAAAATTTGTTACAAAATTTGCGTTTTTTAAGGTACTAAAATAAAAGAGAACTGTGATCGCCGGCCTGGGGGAGGGCTTTAAGGGGAATGTTCCCCTCCCCTTTGGAAATTTCTGAAAAACTGGGTGTCCTTAAATGCAACCTGGTGCCACATATGCTACCTTTTGAAGTAAAATTTGGAGTGTTACAAACTTTTCGTATTTTTAGGAAATA
>JAAAJZ020037757.1:0-10243 GCA_010015985.2 Actinopyga echinites
TACCTTAAAATTTGTCCAAAATGATGCACCAAATTGCATCTAAGGTCCCTCAAATATCTAAGGTCCCCTTAGACCCCTCCCCCAGGACGGCGATCCGAAAAAAGGTTCAGCTCCCCCAGTCTCGAACAGCTTCCTACGCCTATGGCAGATATTGCAGTAACTGAAAAGCAACAGCACAAATTCGTTTGAATATTGGTGTTCAATTGCGAATTTTGTCAAGTCGTTTCCTCTGTAGTCAAAATAAAATGATATTTACTTAAGTATTAGTTTTATACAAAATTTTTAGTGTTAAATCTTACTTGTAAAAACTGCTTTATCCATTGCTGTTTCGGCAATATTTTGATATTCAATATTATTTATTATCACCACTAAACTTAAGTCTCTCCTTGAGCTTTGATTTGAAAAGTAACGAGCACGATCTGTACTACTTGCTATATTTCTATATTTGTCCAGGCTTATGGGAGAAAAAACACCCAAGTGTATCGTAAAGTTTCATAAAAGTATCATTTATCTCCCCATAATTTATGTAAAAGGACATACAGTTTAAGAAAAGGTTTCATAGAAAATAATTCAAAGGATAGCATCCTTGAAATTGGTAACTACTGGGATTGCAGAACATTTTTTGTACTTGATGAGAAGAAGGGATATTCTCTCAAACAGTAAAACTGTAGAATAAGAAATAAATAACAGACCAAGTAAAACAAATGCACCGAAAAAAGCACAACAATGGCAGCAAAACTGAAAATTTCGTTATGAGAATCTTTTCGAGAGTTTCTATGGGAATAAACCGTTCCATTCAACAGTTTTCCAGTTGATTTTAATTTTTGCGCAGTACAGTAGTTCAATGGATGCAGAACAAATCTTGTGCATAAAATTGACATAAAGACTTACAGGGAATCGTGATTGGTATCAATCAAAATGTTAAGCGAAGTAATTGCTGGTATCTGAGATTCAAAACTCCCTTTAAAAATTTGTTTTTTTTTTTTTCACAAGACTTTTTTATTTTGAAACTGAAATCACGAGCAGGTGAAGGCAGCCCTTAACCTTAATATGAGAAGGATAGGTTATGTGATACTGAATGGTCTTAAGAACTTGATAAATAACATGGAGTGCTTACACTGGTAAAAGAAGATTTTGAACCACTCTTTATTTTTGAGAAACAACATGAGAAACGAAACAAAGCTCAGATTACATCGAAAATTCAACTTGGATCGTCAGATGCTATTTCAAAGACTACCATTGCTTAGAAAATGTCTCAGCGACAGTCGCGTAGTTTTAAGTGTCTGTTTAGTTTAGGAGAATAATTCATTTTCTATGTTTATCGATAGTTTGGAAGCTTTGGAAGATTTTAAATGCTAATATGTTTTTAATGTGAATTTGGCAGCCTATTTATAGAACATTAGGACGGTCAATTTTGTAGGTGAGATCACCAAGAGTATTAGAGATTAAAAATTGGGCCTTAATGTATCATCTTCATGCCCCCCTCAAAAGAAAAAAAAAAACGAAAACTGCAAATCCGTTTTAAAAAGCCTTCTCTGCCATCTCATGGGGAAGAACAAAAGGAAAGCCATATCAATTAGACCTAAAGTATAGGCTATCAAGAACATTTGAGAGATGGCTTTACTTGTTCATATAAATTGTTAAGTATTGAAAATTAAAAAGGTAAAGCTGTTATATGATATCAAATATTAAAGGACTCAAGTTGGGTTTACTGATATCAGTGTTGCTTACGTGGACGTAAATATCTTTTGGTGACCTGCACTCTAAAAACGTCCGGATCAGAAGGGGGCTAAAATAATCAAATATTTGACTACTTTCGATTCCAAAATAGCCATGTACAGGTGAAAACAAAAGGAAGAACCAAAACTTTGACCGGATTCAGTGTCCTTTTGATCGGAATCGGTTTAGATTTGAACCGGACGGTTTTAGACTGCATTGTTCTACATTTGTTACTAATTGACATGAACTATTTTTCCCTTTTCCCTACAATAATTAAGTTGTATTTTTTCATTCAGAAGAGTTGACTTCAATCGTTCCCTCTTTAAGAAGGCGCAGCAGTAAATTAAATAAGCACAGCGTATATGTTTCATGGTACATGAATAAAAACCTCTTTCTGCAAAACCCGTTTTAGTATGAAGTATCCTCACCGATATTCAATTGTGGAAGAACGAAAGGAAATTTACAATACAAATTTCAACATAAAAAGTGTGGTTGAAGTATTCAGAATAAATTAATATATAATAGAACTTCTGATTGTTCAATTTCGTTCTCATGGAATATTTTCAGTTCAATTGCAAAGTGATGAGTCGTGTATCGATTAAGGAATGGAAATTATTTGAATACGCAATGATATGTGAAGTTTGCTCGATATCACATGCATGGCTGTATCGTTTCACCCAGTTAACTTACCTGTTCTCTTATTTTTCCTCTTTTATTTGAAAAGCAAATCTTAATGACACCTTCTATTTTATTTTAACTTTAAAGAATCTCTCTGAGCCAAACATTGCACCTCTGGAACCGAAAACAGGAACCTTATGTTCTCAGAAACATGGTTACATTAAGTAAAATACTTCCTTATCAAAACTTTAAATTTTAGTTTAAATGTAATGCCCTTCTTGTTTTATCACTGTAATGAAACTACTCGAAGTAATTATCTTACTAAAATGGCTAATTAACTGGTTTTTTACTTTCCATAAAATTCTGGGAACCTAGTTTTTTATCGTATGTTTTTACTTAGAGGAAACACCTTTCATTTCATTGCCACTTTAGTAACAAACCAGTCTATATAATTTCTGAAGTTGCTGACAAAATTAATTTTAAGAAAATTGACCGATGAAGAGGACCACTCCAAAACAACTACATTCATTGATATGCCTCTTTTTACCAAAAAAAAACATCTATTACCAGAAAGGGAACAAACAATAGTACTACTCTGAACATATTGTTTTGTGATCTTGTTTTTCTTCCATATAGTGGGAGTCACAATATATTAAATTCTTAGCTTATGGTAACATTCACTGATCTGCATTAACAGAATTAGGTTAGCCACCATTCATGAAATTCAGTAATACTTCTCTAAAAAGCGTCTTGGAGTTTAGCCTACCTTTCTAGCTGTTTGCAAAACATTTCAGGAGCAAGGAAACACTTTGGGACCAATAAAAGGAGTCAAATAAATAGTTCTTGTTAAGAAATAGCATAGAGCAAATACTTTTATCTCCATTAATAAAAGGTGAGAAATGCTGCAAAATTTCATCACATTGTTTTCAGTCATGTTCTCACTTCTATTTTTTGTTCATGATTTAAATTTTAAAAGACATGTTGAATAAGAGTACTTCAAAATATCTGTTCCATTTAGTTCTTGCACGATATTGGTATTTAACTCCCTGGGTTGTACAGTGCCTGTCGCATCATGTGTGAAATGTTTCCACAGTCGGTTTTCGAAGTTAGTCTATTTTCATTTCAAAAAGTCCTAAAAAATTACTTAGATGTTGAAATTATTATATAGTAAAAAAACGAAAATGATGTCCTCAACTAACCCTCCAGATAAAGATGATTTATAAAACGGTTCGAAATAAATCTTAAGAAATTCACGGTGTGTTCTTAGTCTCGAGAAAGTTATACACTGAGACAACCGCCGAATGTAACCTCTGACCAATCTTTCAGATTGGTTTTCTTCTAAAAAGTGTTACACACTGCTAATTGCAGAAAAAAGTCAAAACGTTTTGTCAAAATGAATTTTGTTTAATTTTATACGAAACAGAATACACGTACCATTTTCCTGCCTTGTAATATTGGACCAGCCGTTGACATTAGCAAGACACATTCGAACAGTGATCGATTAGTTCGTGCTATAGGGATTACACATGTATTATCGTTCGAAAAGTAGCGATCAATCATTAATTTAATTAAGTAACGTAGAGTCCGTATGGATTATCCCAAATACGGGCAAACCCCTACAAATTCATCTTTTTTAGGAGTAAGTTAATGTTTCTCAAGCATAAAATTAATCTCAAGTTAATGTAAAAGGGTGATTGCTTCAGGGTATATGGACTGTTCGTTTCAAATGGTACCGCCCAACATTTCTGAAATCGATTATGCAATTAGGTGACCTTTGGCGTCCAAGGGTCGTCGTAGAATGTCGTAGTTACTGACCATTATTGGATAAATTAGCAACTGTTTTTCAAACAAAGGAACTGATTTACATTTATTTTTATTGGCTAATTAAGGTTAGTATGCTTTTATATGCATTTAATAAATTGTGTAGGTTGATATCGTTCCATTTGTCAGAGGGTGATATTTTACTCCTGTGGTACCACGTTCTTGCGTCGAAGCCTCAAGCACAGTAGTCATGAAGGCGTGTATTGTGCGTATATTATTACACAATGGCAATGCTACAGTTCTTGTGGCATCGCAAAACTGGTGTGGGAAAACATGGATGCCATTACGAGATTAGTACGAGTTAACAATCTGATGCCTACTGTTGAACGAAAATGATGTTAAGTACCGGCTAAATAAATAATTTCATTTTAGTAAGACATTGCTCTTAAACACGTGGAGTTACGTGCGAAACAAATTGGACACTATTTTCACTTGCAGACTTGCTTCTTTCTGGACAAAAGGAAGCCGGAGAATCAAACCAACTCAAAACAGTCGGGAATGCCGTCCTTGTCGAATCAATGGTATGGTGATGACATTATTGTAAAACAGGTATGAGGATATGCAAGTATCAATAAAAATAACTTCGTTTGCTACAATCTTGCTTTGTTTGTTATGTACCAAACTTGAAACTAGCATGCTAGGTTTATTGCAGTATCACTTCATCTCCGTCATAAAGGCATTGGCTTAATGGACAACAGCAATGTAGACTTCACGAAATCAGTGTATGGTTCAATAATTGAAATTGTTTAAACTACCATTGCACTCCATCTTCCGTCTAATCACCATGAACAACAAAATTGCAGTAGTGAAAATTGACTTTGCTACATAACAGGTGCAAAATTTGTCTTTTGTGTTCCTTCGTGTTTTACGTATAGTAAGGAATCAAATTGTTTAAAATAGTTTTATTTCACATTCCTTTCAACAAATGCTTTTTGAAATATTAAAGGAAACAATAAGCTTCTAGATCCCCGGAAGATGAAATAAGCTTTGACTCTCAAGGTCATCACTTTCCAATATTTCCAAGCTATGAGTAACGAAAATAAGTTATCAATCATATCCTTTGCTACACTAGGAATACTTCCAAACTCCTTATACAAGTACTATCTTTTGCTTTTAAACTATCAGTAGTTTCTGTCTTTTGTTTACTACCAACTCTTGTATCTTAACTGGCATTGACTTTTAGTTTCTATATTTAATTTACAACAGAATAGCACTTTATACAAGGTTCTATCGTTCTGTCTTCTACCAACAACGTTTTCTTCAGGTAGATGTTAGTAACATTTTACCTAGTGCTTACTTAGGCCTTCATACTAGTACTATCTTCTACCTACAACTTTTTCTCTGTAGGTAGTAGCTTTCTACCTAGTGCTTACTTAGGTCCTCTGACTAGTACTACCTTCTACTAAATTTCACTACTGTAATTGGAGAAAGATGAAAACAGCTTTACTTTAAATTTACCCAAGGGCAGATATTTCCAACCTGCAAGCAGAACTCCCGAAGGAAACTAACGCAATGCAACTAAGTAAGCACTTTCGATGCAATTATTCCTCAGTAAAGGAAAGATCAAATTAACAAACGCAAAGAGAAAGTTTCATTTAAATTTGTTCAACATTTTTGTTTTTTTTATTCAATATCTAAAGTATCATGAAAGCAGAATATTATTTTCTTACTAATCTATATGTAAAGTTAACATGAAGTATTTGTTTAGAGACAAAAGTTCTCTATACCTTACATTTGATGGTTAAGAACTGTTGCAGAACATACTTCAAATTTGGTTACATATATGTGGCAATATTATTCCTACACCAGATGCGAGTATTGGAATCAATGGCTATTCTACGAGGTAGCTAAGGAGACTTTGTTTCACCCATCCCTTCTTCTGTCTTTGTTGGATATCTCGATGAAATCCATACAATCATTCCTATCAATCTATAAGTATTGCAGGTCTAACATATGACAAACTGATATTTGGTGTTGGGACATTACTGCATTAATTTGTATCTGAGCACCAAAGAGTCAAACAGATTTTTTCCAAGGGGGGGGGCTCCATCACTCTTAGACTTATTATCCTTATGATGCAAATCAATATTCACCCCCTTACAAATTCCTGGATCTGCCTCTGGTATTGATAAGGCCTTTGAACAATGTAGGCTTCAAATATCTCTCTTAAATAATTTGATATTTTTGTTATATCCACTGATTCCCATGAAAGTATAGCACACATGGGATGTAGGATTATCAGGTCGCAGTTGTTGCTCTGTGTCATGGAAAACTTCATGCTTACGAATAGATATGCTACGATTCTTTTATTTAAAAACATTGTTATGTTTTAACGCCATCATTTCTACTGAAATACAAATTGACTTTGTCATCAATCCTAAAATCGTAAATCGTAATCCCATTACGGTTAATTATTCCAGTTTGTGTCTTAAATCCTGGCACTTGTTATGTTCTAAACACATAAGTAAACGAGAACCTGATCAATATGAAATTACTGTCAAGATTACCGTTAATTAATTTCAATTATATTTCATTCGTTTAGTATTTTTCGGTACAGAAATGGTTTTGCGCATGGGAGGGCCTGGTGGTTTACTATCTAAGCGGAGCGCCACCATCGGTTGGCGCGGAGCGTATCAGAAAATTTTTGGCTCCAGAGGGCTTCTAGGTGGCAGGAGATAGCATCTCTGGCCGTTTAATCTGTACTGAAACTATCCCTAAACTGACATTCCTTGTTTTATGATGATACATATTTTATCATATCATGTTGTCATGGGGAGGCCTAGGCCCCCAGGCCCCCCCTCTGGCTACGCCACTGGTCCCCCTCCGCTTTGAGGAATTTTTGTTAATTTAACGTCGCTTAGATGCCAAATGGTGCTATCTTTGGTACATTTTTTGAGCTGCTTATATCGCTGAAAAATGTTCATAATTTGGTTAATGCAGCATCAGTAGTGATCCTTCCCTTGTCACGACGTAAAGATGTCGTCCTAGTGGGGGAGGGGTCTAAGGGGGTGTCCCCCTCCCCTTTGAGAAATGTTTGTAAATTTAAGGTTGCTTAGATGCCAGATGGTGCTATCTTTGGGACATTTTTTGAGCTGCTTATATATGGCTGGGAAAAGTCCATAATTTAGTGAATTCAGTTTTTGGTTAGGTGAAAGAAGAAAGTAAGTTGCATTCGAGAAAAATACGTTGTCAACAAACCTCGTGAAGACCCCCCCCCCTTTTGGCTCCTTTACCTGTCTTCAATTCGAACCATTTTTTCCGCAAAAATACGTGCGTCGAGTCAACAAAAACATTCCTGGACTATTCCGGCCATCTGAAGGGATTGTAAGGCAAAAATTTTCTTGTACGCTGCGCGCCAACTGATGGTGGCGCACCGCTTAGATAGTCTTCCTGGCATTTATCCTCCCCCAACATTTTTCTGTTCTGCCACTCCTGACCTGGACGCCCTCCCCCTTCTGGTAAATCCTGGATCCGCCACTGAAATTCGCAGAAAATTTTAGACTCTCGGAAGGAAAGAAAGTTCTTGGACAGTGATATGCATTCACACTAAGACTGAGGGAATCCTTGGCTCAGCCATACCCTCTAAATAATTATGGGACTAAAAAAAATTAAAGTTTTCCCTGAGTCGTATCCTAATTTATTGCATTCGATGACGAACTCCATGGTCGAGTTTATGCTACGGTCACAAATCAGAGCAGTGACCGACCGATTTATCCCCTACTCGGGCGCCGCTGGAAATAAGACATCGCCCAACGATTTTTGGAGACGCCGAGCGGACTGTAGATTTTCCGTCGGTCAATTTTAGGTCAAAACTGAGTGAAGTCGGTTTTCATCCCCCCACTCGGTGACCGACCGATCACCTCGCGATGAACGAGCGGCGACCGGTCAACAGCCTTTGGTCTAGCGACTTTTGTTTTTATCCAAATCGCTTAACGCCGACCGCTCGATCACGTCGATGCCTGCACGGCGACCGCCAGCCTTAAGTGAGACAAAGAGAGTAAACATACCGACAAACCAAGAAAAACATTCGACCTTGAAAAGCGGACAGGAAAGGTTATAACTACTCGTCTTGATCAGCTGTATGGTGGGTCAAAACCCGAGAAGGACTACTCTCTTCCGCCTGTGAGCACCACATTAGAATCCAAACCGGGTATTGAAGCTGATGTTGACACAGGTGACTCAGAAACGGATTCGGAGTCCTTCCAAGCATCCCTTGATCGAAAGAAGCTATCACCCGGCATTGGGGTACAAAACTTATTGCAAAAAAGAAACTTGCAACAGTACCGAGATGACATGACGTCAGACTCAGACGGGAGTTCGTTCAGCGACCAGTACGACCTATCTACCACAGCTGGCACCACCTCAATCGCAACCAAGCTACCCTACGCCTCTTCCCTGTCACGTGATCCCCTATCAATCAAACAAGACCTCTCAATGTCGGGTGTCACCCAGTCCAGTTCGACGACAACACTAACCGGATATCGTTCGTACGACTCCTCACGCGTCTCTTCGTTCAACAACAGACAGTCGTCTTATCTTAGTTCTCAGAAACCTGAACGGGATACAAAATCACAGTGACCTATTACCATGGGAATGGATAATGAAATTTAAAGTAATGGCCAACGGTGGAGAGGAAATGGTCTTGCACTAGATCTTATGCACTGACGTCACTATCTTACTTGACAACCTTCGCTCTTTCCCTCAGAGGATCTGCTTCAAAATTTCCCGTAATAGGTATTCTCAACAGATGTGGGTTGCACAAACGCAAAGCATAACGGTTTGCTGGTTTGCTTAAACTGATTTTCACTTGATAATTGAAAACAGGAAAGTAGAATACAGCATAAAATTAAATCAATCTCGAAACAGTAAAATTTCATAATTTTTCAACTTTCCTCCGGTCGAGAGTGTACTTTGGTATCAGTAGCCCTGTGACGTCAAATGCATATAAGGTCTATCGCAATGATGATGTATAATATCATTTACAATTTACGTGCAAGTAACTTCTTTACAATTACTCTGGTAAAGTTGTCCACAAACGCTGTCAATTTACTCGTTTGTTGCATCGACTGCAATCAAAGAATAAATTTTGTGTGTACCACGTTAGTAATTCCCCAATATCATATGTAAATGTATGAGGGATGTTATCACTTGACCTGGCGGAATTTCGTTTTAAATATTTCAGTAGTCCAAAAAGTATCAAATGTTTCATTGAATATGATAATTATAAAATGATGTACCTCCTAGGAAACAGAATCATCAAATTCTATCGACTGAACAGTTTAATCTGATGAGATAGACTTTTAGCTAGGTGTGGCTACTTGGTGTTTCTAAAGAAAACATCGCAGAGACCGATACTTTTGATGATCGGTGAAATCGTGATCTTTTATAAGTTTTTTTTTTTAGCGAAAACTGGCATATGGCTCTGCTCTCTGCAGTGTTCGAACGAAATATCAATTCCTACTAAATTTAAAATTTAAGGAAACCAGAGCTATGTAAAATTGATGAAATACACCTATCCCTTACCTTGGCCTTTGCTTGTGTCGTGTAATCATCAAACAACTTCTTGTGCCTCAAAGAAAGAAAAGTTTAGTGCCTCGAAAAAAATAAACTGTAAATAGACGCTTCGCATAGTTGTAGCATAGATGTCACAACAATAAACCTGTTATTTTTGGCGAATATTGATTAAGCAGTTCTAACTGCCAATTAGCAAATTTGGCATACTATTTTATGCTTCAGTTGTAAATAGAATTATGTTAACAACGAACTCCAGATGCTTTATAAGTTAAAATTTCTCAACATTCAGAGAGAACTTCGGTTGGTGGTATAACGTTACGAAAAGGATATTGTTGTTATTTGGTAATGCTTGTTTCACATTTGTTTACCTGGATCATAATTGCTATGTCGCTATATATTCCAAGCTATTGGTCCATGATTCATGCAAAGGCGTACGGGGGTCAAAAATTCTAGGGGGGCAGGGATAATTTTTGCCCGAATTTAGAACTTTAGACCAAGTTGCCCGAATTTTGGCCCACAAAATTATATAATTTATATTGTTTTGACTCTCATTTGCCCGAATGGGCTCACT
>JAAAJZ020037866.1:0-10241 GCA_010015985.2 Actinopyga echinites
TTGTTACAATTAATCCAATTGTTAGAGAGGCAGATGGCATGGGTGGGGTTGCCAAGGACATTAGTTGTTACTTGTAAAAGAACTGAATGACGTTAAGCCTTTTAATCACAAACTCAAATATGTTCTCGTCATGGAGGGATGAAAGTAATCTGATTGGCATAAATTAAAGTTGCAGTTGCATCTCCTAGCTGTCCAAATAGCAGCTCCCTGGTTTATGTAGGGAATGATGTGCCACACTTTTTGGGGCATCATCCACAGTATTTGTAGCCAGAACATGAAACCCCATTTATATGAACATTTCAGCTATCCAAACAACCTTCTGTTGTGGTGTGTTGGGATAAACAGAGCTTCACTGTATTTGATTCATGAGTTTTTGAAAAGTTTTATGTACTGTACTGTTTTGTTATTTATGTATTTATTATTTTTTGGATATTTCAAATCTTCACAAAACTTCTTGCTGTCTGTGGCATACTATAGTGCAACACCAGTTTATTCAATTTTCTGTACATCTGTGTGGTATTCCAGGGTGTCTGTTTATTTTGACTTGGTATCACAGTATTTTATGAACAATCTAAAATTCTTAATATTAGTGAATGTAGTATAGACTGTACACTGTAGCTGCTGTAACCATTGACTTGCATTATCACCATGAATCTCTTTGCAATATTTTCATGTAAGTACAGTAACATACAGTTAATCTACATAATGTATTTATTTTAAACCATCTTACTCCCTAATGTCAGCATAGTAACCTCACTTTCGTATCATGAACGTCAAAGATTTTGAAGGGTGCAGTGTAAAATCGAGTCTGTAGCATTGCCAACCTTATGTACAGTATTGTATAGAAAACATGCATGAAACTTGGCGGCCCTCAAGTTGTCGTGGAATTTTGTTTTCTTGCTGGTCAGATATTTCTGTACAGGAGCAACTTACCGTGTATAGGTATGTGTATAGATATACATTCCATGATTTAGTCAAAACACTCTTTGTCTTGTAGACAGGTACAGTAATTTAAATGGGGTACTGGTACAGTACATGTAGTAGGATTGTCTTGTAATCCTGTGAGCAGGCTTCTTGTCAAGAAGAAAAAATGAACCCTGTACTGCTGGTGTTCATCCATGATCAACTTGATGTTGGGTCCTGGATAAGTCCACATGACTTCCCAACCCTTAGTTCCAGTACACTTATTGAAATTTCTGTGCCATGCTTGATATTTCTCTATCAAGTCTGCAAAAAGCTTTTGCAGTACTGTATTTTGCACAGTATCAAATACTCTGTCTTCTTTTACCATACATATTTCATAGTGAAACCTTAGATGTTCTTGATCAGAACAGTCCAAACAAGACTCTTTTTTCCTTCGGACAGCCTCCCCCTCCCACCCCCTCTAGTACATTAAATCCAGTGATTTATTGTAGAGGAAGTTTCAAAGGAGTCGAGGGGGGAGATTTCTGGTCATGGGCCAGGGTGTGGGTCCCTTTCCTCCGCATAAGCAATGGAGTAAGGGAAAACAAGCCAGTGAGCCACAACTGGAAAAAAGGCTGTGGCCGGCTCGATTTGAACCAATTGGTTGGAAACTGGGCCGTAAAACCTCATCTAATTAACTAACTTATTATCATGAAGTATTATATATCAGTTTCAGTACAGTGAACTTTGCAACAACGTATCATGTTTTCAAAATCAGTTTCTCTTCCTGAATTGAATCGTTAGCAGTCGTTGCACTTGACTTAGTTTTCTTGTTCCGCTGTAATGCTCCATCATTCATAAGGAGAGTTCCTCTTACAAATAATTTGAGACTAGTTTTAATGAGGTATCACTTTCACCGTGTTAGCAACTTACACTGTTGTACACTTTTGTGCTTACTTTTCAGATCATTCAAAGAGATAATGATGGTGATATTTAACTTTTTCCTTTGTTCTCAGTTCAAAACTCTGTGTTAGAAGCTTATTATAATACTTACTGTACTGCATACAGAAGCACAGTTTTACATTGGCTGACTTCCATCAAAGTCAGATTATTGATATACCAAAAGTCATGAATCAAACTGGATTAAGATCACGAGATTCCAGAAATTTACTTCTGTCATAAACATGTATTGGTATTACATTGCAATTCACTATAGTACAATACACAAAAACAATAAAGTAAAGGAAACATATTTTTCTTTTTGGTAATATTTAGGCCCCTATAGTGTACAGAGTGACAGTTGACCAAAACCATTCAAAGTAGTCAGAAATAAAGTGATTTGTTATCTTTCGCTTGTATACTTCATCCTGTACCAATTTTCAATAAGTCATTAATGTACAGTACATGTATTGCAAGCATGATTGACTGTTTGTTAAAGGACCAGTAAGGGGATTGGGATTCAAGAATTGCTGCCTCAACTACAGGTGGCATACCACTAGTTCAAGAAATTTCCTCTCCAAAGATGTTACCCTACAAATTTAGTCTCTAAAAAATTTGGAGGCTCAGTGCAGACCAAGTTACTATAGGGATATGCTCAATTTGTGAGCTTTCATATGAGGGGTAGCTTGTACCAGTTGAAAACTCATACAAAGGGCCAGATGCCACAGAAGGGACCAAATTAGTGTGTTAGTCAATTTGGCAATAATTAGTGGTGTGCTACTGTACTTACAGGTTGTGGCCATCGAGGGAAATATGTGTAAAGTACTGTCGGTAGTATACAGTTGTACTTGAAAATGAAGTGCCTTGAAAATCAAAAAACTGTTACTAATTAACATTTCCAAATTAAAGGGACACTCCAACAACTGCACTTATCAGTGCATAAGGGAGACCAAGAAGAAGGCCTTGACTTTATGTGAGTACAGTACATGAATGTTTTCTTTTCAGTTGACAGTACCTTTGAAGGATGTAACTGCCATTACAAAGGAGAGGACCATTCGCTTCATTCCCAACGCTATTCAAGTCACTACTGCCACAGAAAAGGTTAGTCTAATGTCATGTAATTCTACGTAGCAGAACAAACATGTTGATTTTGTTTGAAACTTTGTAAAATACTCATGAGTTTGCATTCCTGATTTCTGTCGTAATTGGTGCTATTTACAGTACGTTTGACCACCAAAAAATGGTCATTTCATTTCATCTCATTCATGCCTTACAACAAAGTAACTCAGATTTACTATGCATGTAAAGTTGTCAACTGTGCTTTTACTCAGATGCTCTTTTTGATTTCACTTTTAATCATGCTGATGAAGAGAAAACTGGAAATTACATTTGAAACTGGAAATATTAAAGAACTACACTACTGTACATCTTTTCTTTAGTGAATCATGCATGAATGATTGGCAGAGTCTGTATATATGACATGGCAGACTGCAAGGACTGTCCTCAGGAATAGCTTGGGGAGAGCCACAAAATCTAGAAAAAATGTTGAAACCAATCCAAGTTGTACAGCCCAGTAGTTAAAAACCAAAAATTTTAATCTTCATCTGGTAGTACTTTTGACATTTGTGATTATTAAAACCCTTTCACCCTGAAAGAAATGAAAATTCTAAGAGAATTATTAAGAGCCTGTCATAACTGTACTGTAAGCCATAGTTTCTACATGTGCAGTGAACAGTACTAGACCTGTACTTCTCTCTCTGAGAGGCAAGATGGATGATGGATAGTTTAAAAAAAAAACTCAGCTTTAAATGCCAGTAATATTTGATTCATCTACAGGAAATTCTACTTCACTATTAATTGCTAAATTTCTTGAGAATGGTTGTAGATTTAGATGCTGGTATGTATATCTACTTGAAATATGTATATTTGTAAAAATATTATACATGTTAGTAGTTTTTTTTTTTTTTCAAGTAAGGAGGTAACAATTAAATTTGATGTTATCTCAGAAATGGAGGTTCAACCAAAAACATTCCTTTTAACTGGAGTTAATATTGAATGTAGTTACTGTTCGTAATATGTTAAAAAAGATATATAACTCTACATATGCAGTTGGTATGCTGTAAGCAAAATTACATTGGCAGTATGCTACTCGTACAGTGGTACACAATGAACATTACTATACAGTAGTCTGCAAGTGAACTGCACTACATAGTTACAGCTGTGCAGTAAGCTTTTAATTGTTCTGTGCGTACACACATGCACAATGAAGCTTTACAAGCGAATAATCCATCGCTATGGTTATGTTTGTTCTAGGCTTGAATCTGCTCAGGAGAAAGTTATATAATATATACAAAGATTGTTTGCAAACTGAAAAGATTGTTTGCTAACTATACCACTGCAGGTTTCTCTTTATATTCTGAATCATCACAAACACTTTTTTTTTTTTTTTTTGCTTTGATGTGTACAGTACTCTAGATGGTTTAACTACTGTGCAGTACTGCATACTTAAATACAAAGTATTACAAGTAGTTGGAGTGTTAGAATCAATGTGCAATGTTTTGTAAAGAGTGACAAAGTAGCGTAGAAAGTGAAATTCACTTAGTCTGTATGAAAGCAGATTGAAGCCTTTAATTTATTTTTAAGACATGAAGGCACAGTACATTATTGTACAAAATTGATGTTCATTATGAAATGATAATATTGCCACAATGAGATTCACTTGAAATTGTGAATTTTAATGCAGATGAAAATATTTTATGACTTTCTTCTAAACCATGTGTGGTTGAACTTGAAAGGTTCTTTTTGTTTGAAGTATACATGCAGATACTGTAAAAGTTTTGAAGTGCACTACATCTAGTATGAATTGTCTTTTGCTTTCGTCAAAAAAAGAAAGCAAAAACAGAAAAAAGATTGCATTGTGTTCAGTTAAAGCTTGATGTGTTTATAACAATTTGATATTCATGAATAAACATGCATACTCCATTCCTTCTACCTTACTCCATGCACCGTACACACCCCTTCACACATAAGCCTTAACAACAGTCTCAAATGGTCATGACAAAAATTTACTGTTGTGAAGGATGTGCAATTACTGTAATGAGAAAGCTTTGATGGTAATATACAGCAGTGTTTTGCCACTGACAGAGTTGCGTTTTTGCAGCAAGGTTTCACAGAAATGTCGTTGAGTATGATACTGTAGCATTTCTACAGTACTCTGTGGGCATGATGATATTTATCACCATGCGTGCATTTATATTAAGGCCCAAAAGCAATGAGAATGTAGGAATTATGCAAAAATGTGATTTTTGGTAATAATTTATCGATCATTTCACTTTTTATTTTCAGTACTTTTTTGCATCGTTCATGTCAAGAGACAAGTCTTTCCTCCTTCTGTTCAAAGTCTGGCAGAATTCTCTTCTTGGTCAGGTGAGTAAATTGCACAATAATTCTGAGATAAGAATCTGATTGTAAACAGAACTCTATCTAGTTTTAAGCATTGTTCAACTGTAGTATACAGTGTGCATTGAATATCATTTGTTTGTCAGAATTGATGTATTCAATCCTTCTTGTAAGACAGTTAAGCCTTGACAACATTCTGTCTAGTAGAAAATATGAAGATGAATGATTTTGTTGTTTAGAAAATACAAAAGTATAAAAAAGAAGGCTGTTTTCTAAGGTTTGATCCAGACTCTACCCCCTCTCTTTATATAAAAGAAGGAACTAAAAGATTCTTTAAGAAGTGATTTAATATATGATTGGATTTTGCTCTTTAGAAAATGACACCATTAGAATACTGGACCTGGATCCATAAATTGTACGGATCAGACCTAGGTTTAGATGAAGATGAACTTCCAGAAGATTACATCGAGCCACTGGATGCAGAAGAGCTATCCAAGGAGAAAGAGAAACAGAAAGAAGAAGGACAGAACACCCCTGGTAGTGGCGATGAGTACAGAGTGGAGGTACTGTAAGAAATCTGACCAAGTTGCTTTTGATGCAGAACAACTGTAAGCAGACTGCACAGTTAGGGAGTGAATTTGCAAAAATTTGGAATGTCATGGAGTTTGAATTTGCCTGCAATCACAATCAATGTTTCTTAACCACAATTTTACCATATGTCATCAAGGTATATTTTGGATGCTTGTACACAGATATTAACTTGCACATATCTGCCACTTATAATGAACAACTTCTTTGCATCGTGAAATCAGGTTAATTGTCACAGGCTTGGATCAAGAATTAGTACATGGTCTGAGACAAATGCTGTCATGGTATCAAAATGTTTTTATGACTGTAGTTTTGATCATTTTCATAACGGCAGAATGGGAACAAGGAAAGTAACACGTAGAAGAAAAAAATACAATAGAATGTATCTAATCTTATATGAGGGTAACAAAATAATGAATTTTTGCAAGATCTAAGGGTATATTTATGGTAAAATGCTTTGAAATACTCTCTTGGTTGTTTTTAGGATGTCAATGACATTGAGGATGATGAAATTTCCAAGTCAGATGGTGATATTCCTTCAGGAAGTCAGAATGGAGTAGATCCTTCATCTGCAAGTGACCATGAGGAAGGTATGATAGTGGATACTTCTGCTTCTACCACCTTGGTTATTATTTTAAACGATAAATTGATGGTTTTTACCTACTGTGTATGCATAGTCAGAACTGTTGCCCCAATTATCTTAGGTAGGTATATTGCATGATTTTTGTCGATCTGTGGTATTGTTATGGGTGCAGGCCTAGAATAACCTGTGTGTACCATACTATGTAGTAATTGTACACTTTAATAGTAGTTAAGGACAGAACTGTTGATAATGTGTTACAAACTCTGGTGAATTAAGATTATCAAAACCTCAATGCCTGCAGACATTTTGGTTAATAATTCCTCTGGAATGAATCCAAATGTACTCCTTTGTCTTTTTACCCTTCGTTTTTTATGTAGGGGATAAATGCAAGGGTGCATGATTCTGTGATGATGTCATCACAGAGGCTGAGCGTACTGAAGCTTGGTTCAGTCCATTGCCCGTGTGATGATATCATTGAATGTTCAAATCACATTTGAGACTACGCACTGTATTTTTATCCATAGTTCTTACACTTGTCCAGAAATCTGACTTAAAAATTTCAAAACTATATTTTTCAACAGAAGTTCAAAGATCACATTTTTATTCTTCCAGGTATTTTTCTGCCCTATTTACAACTTGAGCTGAAGCTGACAAACATTTTGAATCCCATTTTGTGACTACTCAGGAGGGATTTGCAGGCATTTGCCAGCCAGATATTATTTCTTTTCAGGATAACATTGAAAATGCATTCTTCTTTATCCCCCCAAATCAGTTCATGTAACATTACTTACATACTTGACTTCAATACATCATAATACCTAAAGTGTTAAATTAATAAGGGTGAGCAGCATCTAGCTAGTGATGAAGTAAAGCAAAAGCATTATAGGATGCACAGTTCAGTGTAAGGTGTGTACATCACGTGTATGCAATCAACGTTGTTTTAACTGTCCTAAATGTCAAGAGACTGGTCTTAAACGTTATTTGAGACTGGTCTTGAATGCTTTCAATTACCAATCAGAATGCAAGAAAGCAGTAACAGTGTTTTGAACAAAAATTACAGTAAAAATATTAAAAAAGCACTGGAATATCGCTTGATATTTACTAAGCAGTGTTTCAGTAGTGTATTTGTTTGTTTGCTTTTTCTGTTGTTGTTGTTGTTGTTTTTTTGCAGTTAGTGGAAATAAATGATTTTCTTTCTGTTCTTTCCAGTTATTGATCCGGTAACTTTGCTGGATATTGAAGGGAAGGTGGTACTTGATGAAATGTATAACATTCCTGTGGATCAACTCTTCATGTCCTTTCTAGCTGGACCAGAGCCATTGTATCAGAAGGTGCTGCATGCAAATGGTAGTTCAGGTGAGGATAGTTTTAATGAAGAAGCAGATTGGCAGCATAAAACTAAACAAACAGGAAGCTAGCCATCTCAGTCTTTGGAACATTAGACTCTGGAAGCTTCAAATGCTGTATCATGCTTTGGCCTATCCGATACATTGGTTCAAATTTTACTTTCCCTTCCTTGCTGGTTTCCCAGTCCCAAAATTTAAAGCTTTGTGGTCATTGCGAGTGACAGATGTGCAAATTAATGGTAACTTTGTATTATGTTTTATCAACAATCCAAGAGCAGATAAAGTGCAGGACATTTTACCAGCAAGAAGTCTCTCATCTAGAGCCATTTTGTTATGGTCTGTTTACTGTTGAAGCATGTTCCATCAATTAGCAGTAAATACTAGGGTTGTCTTTTTAATGAAGGAATGACTATGCACCCACAACAGCTTGAAGCTATATTTACTTAACAGGAAACCTTTAAGCTTTCGAGAGCAATATTTGCTATACAGATCATTTGTACTCGAAGGCTGTAGCTGATTTGTTCTCTGTGTAGATACCATAACATAGGCAATGCTAGTGTTTCAGACATGAGTGTATCTATATGTATTATATTCACTACTATAGTAGTAAATGCCTGCAGGGTTATACCTGCATATTACTTTTTTGCTAGTTTCAAGATTCCATGTATTAATGAAAGACAAATCATGGTGTTTGGGATGTTATAATTGACGAGAAGAAGGTTCAGAGTATTACTTAGAAGGAATCGAGTTTTAAGTCAGTAATAAAAAATTACACAAGCACTTACCACATTTTACATAGTATACTCGAACCATACAGGTTTGGGAAGAACCACTCGAAGGATGCATTCCATTACTGAAAACCCTGGAATTAAAACTTGTCAGGTGATGTAACTGGAAAATTACCCCTCCCGTCCTCCCAGATGTGTAACCTTGGAGGACAATGTTCTCCGTTGATGTATCAGGGGCTTACAGAATTGGTGGAGGGGGAGGTATGTAATGGCATGGAATGTTTTTTTTAGAAGAGCTAGGTCAAAGGAAATTGATATTTTGAGGAAAAATTCCTGTAAGTCATAGAATCTTGAACAACCTGCACATAATGCATATCTTTTGACAATGGCAGGCTTCCAGTTTGCAGTGCAGTGTGTGAAAGTGAACCCAGATTATTGTTTTGAAGTGAAGTGAAGTGGCTGGAATCGGATGGTTGTAAGGGAAGTCAAGTCTGCCCTGGTGGTGAAAATGCACACGGCTATCGTTACTTAAGTGTGATGATGACTGGGGAGCTTATCTGTAAATAGACTCCTCCAATTTAACACAATGGCACAATAACTGGTCATGTATGGTGAACCCCAGTTTATCATGGATTGTAAGGTTTATATTTCCTTACAAACCCTGAATTTCAGTCGTTATGTTTTTTGTTTTGCAGACATCACATACTCAGACTGGACTTCAGAAAATGATTTAGAGGAGAGAACCTTTTATCATAACATGCAGGTGAACACAGGATTAACAACCAAAAAATGTGAAGTGGAGGAAAGATATGTGAGTTGAAATCCTTTACGTTTGGCCCACTTTGTTGTTCAAAGTAGGTATTAGGAATCATTTCACCCACTTTGTTCTTATCAAATGAACATTCTCACCATGATGTGAAACGGTGTTCAAAGTTATTACTAGATCACAAATATTTTAAACCTGGTTTTGAACAATTCTTCAAAGAAGTGTATAATATCACAGTCTTTAATGCAGTAGTTTCTGGTGTTACAGGTCTTTTCAACACTCTGCATTATACCTGGACAGAGTGCAGCTCGTGTGCACTCAGGCATGTCTCATTATCTTGGCCAGCCCAAGTGAGCCCTCAGAAAGATTTCAGAAATGTTCAGTCACAGAGTGGGTCTACACTAAATCTGATTAGGTGTAACAAAAAAGAGTAGTGCTGTTCAAAGAAAGTTCCCTAATCAGTAGAAACAGTCTGAGGTTATTCTGAGTTGACTTGGTGTTAGAAAGTATATCTGCATTACTGATGAAATGTGTCTAAAATACATTATTGATAACTTCACAGTCTGTACCCCGGCCACAAATCAGAGCAGTTGTGGACAGGCCTTGCCTACATCACATCGTGCAGAGATAGTTCCTTGAGAAACGGCTAAAATAAGTCCCACACACATGCAGGACTTTTTCTCTCTGTCTAAGACTATGTTAATAGTTATTGTAAAAGAGATATTGCAAATAATTTACATAAAATGTTGAATGTGGACAAAGTCTTACTTTTATTCGCAGCTCCTATGAAACTGTTGCCTTTGAAAACTTTTATGTACTTTATTTGTCTCATTGGTGGAGCATATTGAAAAAAGTCCAAACCAATTCCAAGAATTGGGGAAACTGTTCCTGTTTGCTCAAACAGCTGTCTCTTATTGTCTGTCTTGGTTGGTTATTTAGACACTACCTATTCTAAGTAGGTAAATTAGCATGTAGGTTGGAAAGTTATT
>JAAAJZ020037977.1:0-10239 GCA_010015985.2 Actinopyga echinites
CAACAGTAATGACTTAAAAAATGGAACCTACTGCCGTTGTGCGTGACGCTCCGCATACGCAATGGAGTAAGGGAAAACAAGCCAGTGAGCCACAACTGGAAAAACGGCCGTGGCCGGCTCGACTTGAACCATTTGGTTGGAAACTGGGCCGTTAAACCTCATCTAACTAACTAACTAACTAACTAACTAAATTTTGTACCCAGGTGCTAGGCTGGGTTATGGCAGAAACTCACACAAGCCTTGGGATGAGTGCACGGTTTGGTTTCTTTTAATAGTGATCTTGCATGCATTTAACTTTTGACTGTACTGTCTGCATAACCTTGTAAGAAATTTTCTGGTAAGTTCTTATCTGGCAAATTGAGTTGTAGCAGTCAGTTGTCTTTTGAAGACCATTATTTTTTATATATTTCATACTAAGGGCAAATCACTTGGTGTGAGCTAATCTTCAATGAGGCCCTCATAAAAGATAAAATTAAAAAGTAAAACATGAAAAGTTTAGTAAAAAATATTAAGTGCAAAACAATTTATAAAGGACAAAAAAAAGGTAGGAAGATGAATGGAGAAAACATGGGATAACAAGCAAACAACAACAAATTAAATTTGTCCATGACACAGAAATTATAATAAGAGAAAAAACATAGTATCTAAAGTTAGGTAAGACATTCAAAAGGTTATACTGTAGTGTAGTAGAGTTGCTGTGGTAATTGTAGATAATGGAGACTCAGTTTTCAATTAAACTCTATAGGTCAAGAACATTATTTGCCATGAAAAAGGTAATTTCATTCACATTATGTAAAGCGTGGTTTGATTTTCTTTTAGAACTGATCATAAAGGCTTAATTTAATTATCAAACTTGATGCACAAAAAGACACTTATCTTATTTGCATGCTTTGACTGCTTAATTAGTCGTTAAGAGTAATTCTTTTGTATTGTGAAAATGAAACCACGGATAATTTGAAGAAAAAAGGAAAGTTACAAATGAAAGTTGGGATCTGGTGTTCGAGTCGGGTATCAATCCAAACAATTTTGTTTCCAAATTTCAGTACCTACAGTATCATTTACATAGGTCCTTGTTGTAATGCAGAAAATGTAGGCAAAGTAATAGTAGAAGTGTTTACATCAGGAGATTCCACATAGCATGGAGTTGCTTTTCAATAGGGAAATGGGGGAAAGTGTAGGAATTTTGTATAGGCTATGTTTTGTACATAAGTCCTGAATTGTTTGGTTTTTGGTCTGAAAAAATTGCTGTATGTATCTGGGTACTGTAAACTTTCTTGTACGTGTGTACTTGAGAATATGTGGTGAATTGTGGTGCATAAATGCCAAAACAAGTGCAAATTTTGCTCTCTGTCCAACATAATTGACTATTTTTCAGTCTTTAGTATGCCCCAATTTGACTTCAAAATGTCTTAACAAGTTTGGAATGTCAATCTGTGAAAAGGATGACAACTGTTATACTAGCTGCAGTCCTCTTTACTTTGATGTGTTAACAGCCAATTTGCTAGTTTCTAAATATTTAATGCTCTAGTACTAAAGTGTGAAATAACTGATTGGATACAAGTGTGAAGTTTCCCATTTTGAACAGATTGGACTTGCTACAAGTCTGTTAGGACCAGTAAGAATTTTACAGGAGAGATCTGAAAGTGTAAATTTTGCCCCAGAATTTGAAATCCAAGCAGGATGCTGTGTCAAATGGTGAAGGGTGAGGCGAATTTGTTGGAAATACATGTTGTGAGTTACCCTCTGCACAAACAAGGAAATATTTCTGAGGCAGTAATGGGCATCTGTATTTTTTTTCATCTATTCTAACATAACAGAGTCAGAAAATGAAAGTACCTCTGCCGGTTGTCTGTTTATTGTTTTTAACAGGAAAGAGTATACGTTTTTAAGGAAGTAGGCTAAAACCTGGTTTGCTATTTAAGATCTCAAAGTTATTATCTTAGTGAATTAAATTACCGTCCTTCTCAAAAAAAAATATACTGGCCCATCCAGAGATAAATTGTTCCACGTAAAGAGAAAGTTGCAGCAAGTTGCAGCAAACTCATCTCCACCATGTTATCCGTAGATACATATTTTTTCAAAAAATATTCATCAGTATCAGGCCAGATTTGAGGTTCTTCTGTACCAAAAAGAGGAGAAAAGGGGACCAAGCTTGAAATTAAAGTCCAAGGAACTAGAAGCCACTTTAAGTCTGTTTACCCCCCCCCCCCACCAGGTAAACCTTAATTGGCCCCTGGTTCAACTGTATGTGTACTAACATGCTATGTGTCAGCATACAGTGATGAACAGCACAGAAAAGTTCTGTAGTATTCTTTCAGTAGTACACTGCAACGCTTGCTTGCAAGTTTTTATGCTTACGTGACTTCTGAAAATGATGCCCTGAGTACAGAAGTACGCCATACAGTATTGTGGTATGACTCTTCTCTTATAATATACAGACCTAACCCAGTTTGAAGTGGTTTGACCCTATCCCATCAAATGGAACCTTCATGAAAATATTAAACAGGCTAGCAGCTAGTGTAGGATGTATAGAACCCTTAGGAAACAGTCATGAGGGGGGAAAAACTAAATGGTAAATATATTCAAACAGGATGTTAAAGCTTTATTGCCCCATTTTGATGTTTATTCCAATGTTGCCAACTCATGTGTTTTTAATATTGCGTCTATTTTTGGCTTTGATCAGCAAAGAAACTTGCTCTGTCATTATGATGATGGAGTTTATGAGTGTTTAATATGTATGTGTGTTTGAGATATCCAGCTTGTAAACACAATATCTCACAAAGGGTAACTTCTGTGAACTCCATTCTTGTCATGATGGTATCCTATATTTAGGAGAAGAGTCATGTTGTGTGTATGCAGCTTGAAAGGTCATTGATGTCACCAGAGGTCAAAGGCAAGAAATAGATCTTAAACTTGGTATCTCAAGATTAGAAGCATGGATGATACCTGATGTATGTGGCTCATGGAAGTACGTGTTATACATAAAAGTACAAAAAAAATATGGTTTTCAAAACACATATAATCCTTGTAAACACAGTATCTCAAGAGTGAAACCATTCATACTTCTCATACCTAATGTGTGGTGTATGCCCCATACTAAGAAGGAGAACCCTTTTGTTTTCGGTGGAGGTTCAGTGTCATCTAAGGTTTAGAGTTCAAAGTTAAACAATCTTGTAAGCATGGCATTTCAAACAAGGAAGAATGAGTAGTTCTCGCAGTTGATGTGTGGGTTATCGCACGCATGAAGACAAAGAAAGACCCCCTACCATTTTTGGTTGGGGTGTGTATTGCCACAGATGGGCGGCCATTGAGCCATGCCATAGTACTATAGTGTGCTTTTTCAGGATACTCTGTTTTGAGAACTGTTTCTGGTAAATCAGTTTTGTGGAATGAAGTCATCAAAATCTGGATTCATTTTGGTACTCATGTCATTTACAATGGATTGAACATGAGGGTAATTATAAAAGCATAAGCTTTTTGATTTACTGTCATTCCTGAAGGTAGTAGGACCCCAAAAATAGAACTTACATTTAAAATCTTGAAAAGATTTTGAGAAATTGTTTTAAACTTTCACCATAAAGTGAATGAGAATAATGTTTATTGGAGGGTATACCATGTTCTATCAACTTAGAACTAATTGCAAAGTGCAATACTGCCCTCATCATTTTATTTTCACATTTCTGCAAAATTTTCTGTAAAGAAAACTGTGATATGCCCTTAGTCATTCAGAGTCATTGTATATTGGTCAAGTCAGATGATCCAGTGGGCTTTGTTACACTTAATTATTACATTACAGTGGTTGTGTATTCAGTAAAGCCCTGTCTTCATTTTGGTTTTACTTATTCTCAAAATTTCAATTTGTAATCGTAGAATGTGTATGGTATAGTTTTTTATCAGATTCATTATTTATTTAAAAGTTTGCAAATTCTGGCACTTAGTCAGGTGTCTCATAACATGTTGAACAGAAGCTGTATTAATGCAGTGATTCTTTCACTTTTCAATAGCATTGCTATTGTACAGTACAATTGTTTGCGAAGTGTCATGCCCCTAGTTGTCAGAAGTCACCTCAATTGAGTTTAAGTCAGTAATAGCCGACAAGTTCACTAAAGTCTGTTGAAATTAGGGGAATCCCACAACGCTGAAGGTCCGCAAGACAGAAGGTCCGCAAGACTGAAGGTCCGCAAGATAGATATTGCATGAGCCCAAGACGGCATGAGGTAAAGAGCATTATGGGGTTGATGAGACCAAAGGTCACGTCTGCAGTCTGCCGTACCGAAAGTGTAAGTGCCAGCTGCACCTTCAGACATATTTCAGACCTTCAGTGTCGAGGGCAGAAAGGGAGCCAGTAGATTAACATTTCTGTGCTGTCTGTATAAGGAAAATGTCTTTAATATAACACAATATTAGTCTTTGAAGGAACTGACTTGAATGATTTGATACAACCTTGGAATACCTGTCTTATGAGTCTTTAAATTTGGAGAAGTGAAGTGTTGGGTTCATTTGATGCCTGTCATAAAATTTATTGGAATAATGCTATCCCATAATGTTGTTGATTAACCATGCAAATTATAGCATATTGTAGGGCTTGAGGTATAATTCAGAAAATATTGAGTTTATAATTTGTTTCTTTGCAAAGGTGGTCCTGTTTCACTGTTGTTTCATAAGCATCATTCATTTTTGTGGATCAAATCTAGTTGCTATAAATCTGTTTCGCTTCTGCTTCACCTACTTCACAATTGAACAGCCCCACCTACCAGTGGTTATGCTGTAAATCTGTAATTTATGGTAGATGTAATCTTTCTTTCATTCATGCGTGTTTTAAAATGTTAATTTATGTTTATGGAAAGGAAGAACAGAAGAGGCTTGCTGGTGGAAGTTGTATACTGGGTTGCTCAGTTGTGAGGTTGACAGGAAACGAATTTGCTCTTATCATTAAGGAGGAGTTTTATACTTTGTATTGATCCACACTTTCAGCAGTTCAAACAGTTCGTTTTCAAAGGAACACCCAGATTATAAAAAGGATTTCTTTGAGTTACTCCACTTACATCAAGAGACTTGTTTTCATACTCTCCCATGGGTATTTTTATAGTTATTTCACCTCATTTCCACTGAAATTAAGTTGAACAGGGACTGTCTAATTCCATTTGAAATAACCAGACAGTTGTTTTACTCTAAAGTAATTCACATGAAAGCAAGATACACTATCGCTCAAACATCTTCTTTATTTCTTAAACTAATATAGCTTCTTGAAGACCCCTCTGTTAACTGATTTGTGACATGTTATTTATTGGTACATTTATTTCAGCTGTAAATGTCTCTGGAAAATTAAAAATTAAACACGGATTGTAATTACAATAGGAATAATCTCCCCACAGCTGTAGAGATGTTAGACCGATGTGACAGGGTAGGTGCCATCAGCTGCCAGCGATTGTCACTTTGTGAGTAGTAAATGTCGACTGTAACATTCTGGTGCGGAAATTTGGATTGCCTGTCAAAGATATGAATGGAGTCATGAATTGTTTATCAAAGTAGGCTCAGAAGACCTGTTAGAGTACTGTAGGAATTTGATGTATTGTATGGAACATAAGAAGGAGTGCAATGTAGCAGTCAGGAAAAAGGAGCTCAACTCCAAAAAGTGTCATGTAGGTTCTTAATATGTGAGGCACAAATTGTCTGTTTTAATTGGGTTTTAATACATAGTAATTTGAAGTAAGGACAAAGTAGCACCATTGTAATATTCTCTTTCTAAGTTAATGTACTTTCTAAATTAAGGACAGCTAGTTTCCCATTTTAAGCTTTGTGTAAATTAAAGTTTGACAGTGGAATGGGGGAAGGGTGGGTAGGAGAGGGGAGGGGAGAGGAGGGAGAGGGAAATAAGTTGTTTAAGTCAAGTATTTCTGTCCAAATTTTAAAAAATTAAGTCAGTTCAGTGTATGCCACACTTGCCATTGTTCTTATATAAGCATTGTTCTTATACAAATATTGAAAAGCAGTACTCATAACTTCTCAAGAATGTAAATGAGAGGGTTACTGCTTGTAGTGATTATTTTTTGTCTTGTTTTCACTAAAAGTCTTTTGATTGTCATTTCAAATTTTCTTTCTGTGTCTCAGTCTCATTATGGTGATTCATGTCAGGTATTTTTACCAACAAAGTGACAGTAGCCTCAGTTATATCATGATGGATGGGGTAGCCCTAGAACATAATTTGACTTTGACCTGGTTTTGGCAAATGAGCGTGTTCTTAAGTTGTGATGGCCTCGTGTGACATTGCTCATGGTATAAAATCCTGTGAAGTTTAAGAAGTGGAGCAAAAATTTTAGTTGTTTCAATTTTAAGCAAAGAATAGTCATATCAAAAAGATGAATGAGTTATGGATGAGGGGAAGAGATTCTGTGGAAGATTATTTTGGAGTTGCCTTTTAGCATTGACCTGGTTGATGAAAAAGTGGTTCTTCATGTGAAATTGTGACAGAGGCCTTGACCTTGACTTTTTTAGTGGTCTTGCTTGCTCAAGTCTTGTATGGCAAGAATTGTAGCAAGAATTTTGTTTGTTGCAATCTTCAGCAAAGGATCTCTTAGCAGACAAGGCTATGAGTTATGAATGAGGGAGGAAGAGAGCTTGTTTGTTGGAGAATCAAGGCAAATGGGTTCAGGAGGGGAAAGGGCCATTGGAGATCATGAACCTGTTTAACAGTACAGCTACCTTCCGTAACTTAATCTAGGTACAAAGAATCTTTTTTGGCTTTGAATATTTTCCCAATTCTGCTACCTTCATGCAGATAATGAGTTCCATTCTGGTGATTTCCTTAAAAGTCATTGTGACAAGCTCAGTGCAGTTTCAATCATATCTGAAGTTGTAGTCCATAGTTGTAAGGGGGTTCTTCCACATTTGTGATTCCTTGGCATTATAGTGCAATTGCCCTTTAATTCTTGACTTATTGTTAGGTATATTGAAAAGATCGAGTGGAGCATACCAAACTGTTATTTCATTATGCTGCTTTGATTTTTATCCTTTGCAGTTTTTGGAGAAAAAAGCAAAACTTTTTCTTGAAACTGAGCTCAGGTGCTTTTGTTCTCAGTTGTAGTTTTCGACATAAAGTGCAGTTTCCAGCCCCATTTTAGGGGAAAACCCCTAATAATATTTGAAACACACAGGAACAAAAACAAGATCTTTTACAGTAGTGCCATTCTGGAAATTTTCCTGTAATTTAGTTTTTACATAAATGGGAATAATTAAGATAATGGACAACAGGATTTCCACCAATATCAGGGCTTCTTACGAACAAAAAGGATACTTTGTGGTAATGTTTTGAACTTACATCAATAAATAGCCTTTCAAACCCATCAAATTGCTTTGAAGCAATCCTGTATCTCTCTGAACCACCAGTACCTTTGGCCTAGGACTACATCAGTTTGTAATTATGGTTTAGCAGTAAGGAATCCCCTCCCCGCCTTTTTGGTTTGTGGTGGAATCTGTGGACAATTTGAAATTTCACTTTTTCTTGTCTAGTACCTTACTTAGTTCGGATCACAGTGTAGACTTGCTTCAAGTCCTTTAAGGCCTTTGTTGTTCAATTGATTGACATCTCAAATGTGAAACATCCCTTTAGCATTAATTTCATGGAGCATCTTCCACACTTTTATCTCCTTCTGTGGATGACACTTTAACATGTTTTTTTTTTTTAATGTTGACCATCAAGATGTACTGTACATTAATGTGTCTGTCTGTTAACATGAATGTTATCAGGTATTAAGTCATAGATTCCATGTGCCATTCAGAGTTCCGTCACTTAATCTGTCAATCAATTCATCAATACACTTGCAACATTTAAAAACGAAGAAGAGGTTAAGAGTCTCAGAAATTCAAGTGATGCTTTATACACCAAAGTATTAATTCAAGTCTTGTTGTTGTTTTAGCATTTCCTGTTTTCACTTTTGAAAGAGAAGTATTTACATACTCTTTAAGCATGCTGTCAAAAGTAATACATTGGGTCTTTATGCAAATACTTTCCATGTTTTGACACTGATGAGTATGAAATGACGCTGTACGACTGACGTGAAAACAAACTTGTATACAGTACTTGCATACTGAATGAATGCAAAGCTTATTTTCAATATAGTAATTTGTCCCATGCAAAGTGATCTGTTATTATAAGTCTCAGAATCTTGAAACTGACTGGTCAATAATCCTTGACTTTTTTTCTGGCATTAAATGCTCATATATCTGAAGTGTTTTTCAGAAAATGAGTTTTTGAAAGAAGGCATCTAAAAAATGCACCATTTTCTTGCCAGTGCAGATTCTAGTGCATAACACTAAAGACTGTTTTTTTTTACGAACGTTCCTTCTTTTGTTTTTTCAGCATCAGTATGTTCATTTCTGCGTATGTCGTTTTTTCAGATGATAACAGTAGTATTGATACACATCAGTATATTAATTGTTGTTTCTTTTGGTTTGTTTCAGAGGATAGCGATATTTATGCATCAGTGTCTGATGAATTCCAAGGTAAAACAACCCCCTCTTCAGCTTCGCACTTCATCCACCAAACACCTTTCAAAGCCAAAGTTGCATTTTCATATAAAGCACAGGTCTATTTTTGGTTTCTTTCTTATTTTGCTGCTTCTTTAGTTAGTTGCCGTAGTGTAATTAGTGGCAAAGCAGGTTTTTGTACTTTACAGAAATCTACATGAAGCACCCCCAACACTTGCTGTTTCTTCCCTGAATGGTTTGGCAGCTTTCTGTAGAGGGCTCCCTCTCTCTGTGTTAGCAACTTAACCAAATTTTTACTGCAGGGGAGTGAGGGTTATGAATATGAGGAAGTCGGGGGCATATTGATTTCTGTTAACTACAGAAACTTGTCTGTAAATATACGGTAAGTATTGGGACTTGTAGATTTCATTTTGTTTGGGGGAATTTTTTTGTAATAGCCTGGCTGGAAACATTTGCTTATTTTTGTGTCTGAATTTGTTACAAAAGATTGTGAGCATGGAATGGGGGTCTTTTTTGAACCATCCTTTTCTACCATCATAGTTATTACATAATATTCTATTATTTCTGAAAAGGGCAAACAAACACTTGCCTGTCATCCATGACACATCATAGCATCTGTTCTAAGGACAAAGTTTTTTGGTGATGGAATTTGAAAACTAACCCCTTTTATTTTTGTCTTTTTGTCATGTGACATGTTTCATAGGAAAATTTTAATTTTTTCCCAAGCATGAATAGATTAGTATGTAGAGGGTGGACTGTACTTGTCGTTTGCATCATTATATGTGTTGCTGCATGAAATAAACAATTATCAGGACTACTCATGTGTTCACAAAACTAATGGAAGTGTCCCAGTCTTAACTAAGGGATGTAATTTTGAGTTTCACAGTCTTGTGGAAATATTTTCATGTATATCTTACTATAATATTGTAATCATTAAAATACAATCATGCATAAAATTTGTGGTAAGTCCCCATACTTTGATGGTTTTAGAAAGCATCTATTCAAATTATAAATTCTGTATATAAGCTACTCTGGCTGGTCAATCAGGAGACATCCAGTGAAGTATAGATAGCCGTTGTACACCACAGTGGCTTTGTAGAGGTTGCCAAAGTCTATTTCTCTACTCATCACCTCCTATTTACATATATAATTTCCCAGCTTGTCTGCAAGCAGCTGGCATAAATTAGCACTAGGATGGCGCCCTCTAGTACTAGAGGGCGATGTGGTAGATCCACTCTTCATCTCTTTATTTTGACTTGCTTTGAGCAAGACTTGGTCTTACCATATGTAAGTAGGAGGTATCAGAGCTCATAGGTAAGTTTTGTTGATTACATTTAACTGTTATATTGCAAGGAATGGATTTGCAAGCAAGTATGGAAGATTTCTCTTGAGCAGCCTATCAATTTGGGTAGGTTTTGGGATGCTCAGATAGCTGTCTTGATGGGCAGAGAGGTTGTAGAAGTATCCCTGGAAAAATTGGAACTCTTTGGTAGAGGAAGTTGGCCCTTAAATGATTCTACTAATTTGATTTATTCAATGGTCATTCCATTACTTCCTCAGTGTGTTAAGTTGAGTGTGCTAAAGGGCAATATAGCATTTAAGGTGGAGGAAACCTTCGTATTTTTAAAAGCCAGTCGTGTAAGTATAGAATGATAGGCAATTCAAAATAAGGTAGCAAAGGTAGTTGCAAAAGTAGCAAAGCATGATACTGCAGTAGCAAAGCATGATACTGCAGTAGCAAACCATGTTAAA
>JAAAJZ020038088.1:0-10238 GCA_010015985.2 Actinopyga echinites
TATGTTCGGTCTTGAGTTTGATTCATAGTACTTACATGTACATAAGTTATCACTAAATCAATTTGACTGAGAGCAACTCTGCGGAACAGGCCCCTACACTGTAGTACAATAACAGTGCTCAAGCTATTCAGCAAGTAAGCCTACGAGTAGAGAAAATGGCCCTGACATACTGTACACCCAAAGTGTGCAAAAAAATTACACTTCTAAAGCCTCTTAAAAAACTTTTATTTCAGTTGTGGGTATATGTAGTAATATACAGTAGTATTGGCAGTATGAGGAAGCATAATTATGAAAGAAAAATATTCACAAAGTTGAAAGCAAGTGAAAAGATGGGTCAAAAAATTTGCTGTTGGCCTGTAATTTTTTTTAAGTTTCTAAAATTGCCTTTATGAATTGCTTTGCAGATTAACAAAACAGGTCCTGGGGTTCCCTGCCCTTGCTGCAAATATACATTTTATATATTGGCATTGTCTAGTAATATATATATATGAACCTATCAAACTGAAATACTTCAAAGTATGGTCTTACTCAGCATCTTTATACTTTCCCTTGCCGCAACTTCCCGACCCATTTTCTGTACTTTCGCAAGCTGCATCGTACTGTAAGAGAGTAATAGAGAGAGAGAAACTAGGAAAAAATCCTGACCAACAAAAAATCTTACATGAATAACATATTTTTTAGCATATTGATAATTAGAGTGTTATTACAGCACCGCCACTCAAAGCTTTGGTATTAAAAGGTTTAATTTATAGGAACTTCTAACACACTTGAAGAACTGCTTGGTGGTCAGTGATGAGAACAATGAGCAGAGATAAATGAAAAGTATATTTAATCAAAATTCTAAACCAATGCAAAAAAATGCAAGATTTCTTCATATTTTGTTTGGTTCTCAAATTATCCCTATCTCATCATTTACTGTACAAGGGCATGGCCACACTCCACTTGTGGTAAGTCTTATGATGTCACAGATGCACTTCCTTTTCTGATGTTTTGTTGGTCTATTTCTTGGTATTACCTGTTTTTTGCATCTTTCAAAAGTTAAACTATCATTTAGAAAATCATTTCTAAATGCTTAGACTGAATATGTAATGCATTTTTGAAATCCAATGCCAAGAGGAAAATACTATTCCTATTGTGGAGAGAAAAGGTGAAGTTAAATTTAAACAAAAACATATCAAGGCTCAAATACAAATGAAGGCTCAGACCACAAAGTGAACTTGCTACAAGTCAGTTTGTTTGGAAAACGCCAACTTCCTAGTAAATGATAAGAGTTCTCTCAAGAACGAAACAAGATACAAAGGGTTTTCTTTTAAGATTGTGTTCTTGTATATGAAATGTCAATGTTGTCATCTTTTTTCATCAAAAGAATGGTTGATTTGAGGACAACCACCTACAAATCAGGTTAGTTGTTCCTCCTTAAATTAACAGACAGAAATACAAAGATTTAGACAACAAATCAAACAGATAACCCCACAAGGGTTAAGATGTATGTAACTCTCCTAGTGCAAAGTAATCACTCTTGCTCTTCAAATATCCTGTGTGTGGCATTTTTATCACCACAAATTTAAATTGCATAAGTACAGTACATATATGTCAGATTGTCAGAATGAATAGGGCTTGAATCTGTGGTCTTTTGCTGTGATGAAGCAAAAATATGGATTTAGGCGGTGGACCTTTGGTTGGGTGTGTGAAATGAGAACCTCAGTTGTTCTGTAAAAACTGCTGTACCTCTGAGAAAAGGGAAAAATGTGTTATAATCTGTCTAAATGTCTGCTAGACAATGAAATATTGCATTGTTTTCAGAGTTTTCTGTGAAGCCCATTTTTTTGCAAACACAGTTCACATCTCATAAAACACACCTTTCTAGCAAAACATATATTTTGAAATTTTCACATTTTTTTGTTTTTTGTGGAAAGCTGTCCTTGAGGGGATTGCAAGCTATAAATGAATAAAGATGAATACATAAGCAACACAGAACATATAACCCAGAAGGACATGATTCATATTAAAGCTGACACTGTTCAATTTTCATGTTTTAAAGCCAATACTGCTTAATTTTCATGTTTTCAAAGACTGTACCAATAACTATTACATTAACAATAAAGGGATTCTATAATATGAACATCTCAATTCTAAAATCAATTTTGCCAAAAGCAGTGACTTTTCCAAAAATCCTTTTTCTTACAAGTTTTTGATATTTTCTCTGTAAAAGGCACACAGCCTAGAGTGGTTTAATTAGAATCACAGCTGACAGCTCTTACAAGAAGCCTCGGCGACTGTTGTCACATGATGAGTGACATCAATTCACCTGTAGGCAGTTTGATTTCAATCAAAGATTATCTTGTCAACACTGTCTCCCATCTTCGGCCCAAGAGCAACCATTCCTGTGACTGACTTGATAATTTACTTGTCAGATTTACGGCTTTCCCTGCATTAGACAGCTCTTACTGATAAACAGCTTAGATATTTTTGGTTCATTAGAAGGAAGAGGGATTAAATGTTGTTGAAACTGAGTTTCCAGACATCAGTAAATAATGTATAGCTAGAGATGGCATTGACTTTGAAGGAAGGTGTGCAAAGGAACAGGAAAACAACATTCTGGAGGAATCAAAGGGATGACTTCCATAAGGTTGTTGGTCCAGTTATGTTTTAAACACCTTAAAACATAGCCTACCGAAATGCCATCACACAAATGTGCCTCTGCTGACAGGCACAGGAAGAACAGCGTACACATACTGCCCTCTAAAGGGCATCACCTATGGTTTTAACAACCTTGTCTGACTTAAATTACAGCCAAGTAGTAAACCCAGGATTGTAGCTAGACAAATTTTAGTGATGGGCTCCAAGGAAGTGAACCAGCCACTTCGAGTGGGGTCTAGGGGCTCACCTCAGGGCCCCTGGTGGGGTCCAGGGGCAATGCCCTGGCAGGTGTCCAGGGGAAGCTCTATGTGAAACAGGCCAATAAGTAGCAATGTTATGGGAGAGTGCTCGCAAAATCTTTGAATGTTAACTCAAAAGGCTGCTTCTTCCTTCATATTTACTACATTTTGTAAAGTTAGTGCCAGGTGGTAAGGCATGAACTGAGTGAAACATATGCGACTGATATTAATGATACCAGGTTTTCACCAATATCCATTTTTAAAATTCCCATCAGCAGTAGATACCAATCTATCTTATGTTGACACTCCCACCTCTCACGTAAAACATAAATCTCAACTGTCACCACACATAAAAGCCTTTACATGGGTAGCATGTGTTATTAGTTGAGCTGTATGATGCATACTAAAGGGAAATATTATTGATCCTGATATAAGAGTGATAATTATGATGAATGTCAGCTGACACTAAAAGTGAGAACTTATAATGAGATCAAGATGAAAATTTTCTACAGTAGGCCATAAGAAGAATAGAAATGAAGAATGATGATAACATGATATGAACTTATAGAAAGCTTGAAAGTGCATCATTGGTAGCTAGAGACCTGCAAGTGTAGATAAAGACTTGACCATTGACGATCAGTGCATCACAACTTGATATCTGAAATATCATCTGATTTGCAACCAACTCTTCACAGGTTTTAATGTACATGTAATACTCTTTGATGTCCATGGCTGATTCAAAGTATGACAAGACAAAGAATTTACATAACAAATGACATCCTCACCTGTAAATGGCATGTTTCATCAACTGGTAGCGGTCCTCATTCCAGTTATAATCCTGAAACAGAAAAAAAAAAAAACACAGAAGGAAGCAAGCTTAATATCAATCAGTTTATCTAGCTTTAAACATGTTGTCTTAAATAATATTCCACAATTTTCAATCTTTCCACTAAAATTTCTTCCACAAATTTCCCAAAACTCCCTGGATTGGGAATCTACGAGCCTCGATACTTACCTCCTATTAACACCTGTAATCC
The DNA here is from genome assembly GCA_010015985.2 of Actinopyga echinites. Taxonomy (NCBI): domain Eukaryota; kingdom Metazoa; phylum Echinodermata; class Holothuroidea; order Aspidochirotida; family Holothuriidae; genus Actinopyga; species Actinopyga echinites. The sequence goes on from JAAAJZ020038088.1 coordinate 3,917, forward strand.
CACCTACTCACAACTAAACCCACAACTAAACTCGCAACTAAATTCACTACCAGGACCATCAGGTACTTCTTCAGGTGTTGCAGCCGCTAGACTGCTTTCTCAAACCGATCCGGCTAATGCGATTTGAGACCCTTTGTTAGCTCCCCACTAGGGTTCTTTGGGAGCTAGAGATTTAGAGGGCTTTTCTGACAATTCCTGTGTTTCTCACAAGAGCAGATCAAAGTCAAGGTCTAAGAGGAAGAAGCATCATCAGTGTAAGCATTCTTCTTCTTCATCGTCTTCGAGCTGTAGCTCTCCATCTCCTAAACATACTCAAAGATGTCAGCCTTTGTCAGACCAGGGTTTAGTTGTGAGTAGGTGGGATTACGTGTGTTAATACGAGGTAAGAGAGGGGCGATGTAGATTTCTGATTCCAAGTTTTCAGGCTGTGCCTGTAGGAGTAAAAACCAGTGGAAACAACTCCATCAAGGATTTCTTGATTTAATACGCTACTTCATGGCTGTTTTTATTCTTTTTACAATTGTACCATTTGTTTGTTGTAGAAAAAGTCAAAGCAATGAAATGACTATTTGAGATATTTGCTATGACTTGATATACTTACATGATTCATCAAGTCTCCTGCTCTGTCACTTCCTGCATATATATGTATATATATATGCCCATACAGCTATATTTGAGATACTTCCACCATGCTCCCCAGGGAGCAGCTTTGATTACAGCCTACAGGTAAAATCTGGAACCATCCTTCCTTGATCATGAATGTAGCAATGTGGTTCATTAAAATGTACTAAAGTCAGCCACTTATCTGGTAGTTTCTGAGCAAATATGGAATGTGATGTTTATGTTTAAATGTAGCTGCAACATCTTGTATGATAAATGCAACTGACTCTAACTGAAGTTAGTTCGAAGTTTGTTCGAACAAACTAAGTTTTCTAACAAACCCAAAACATGTATCAATGTCAATGAAATAATTGAGCTGAAGTTATAACTGTGAGATCTTGATGAGCTAGTAAATGAAGATGGTGTAATGGCTTTCATGTAACAGGTAGGCCTGCAGGTATCATCTGTCTACATGATTATTTATGGTATATATATAGGTGCTACATAACAGAGCTATAGAGACACATACCTCCGAGATGACACAGTGATTGTATCTTACAGACTAGTTCATTCTAATGAAACTATAATAATCTTTTACAACACAATATATTTATCAATTTTGCTATCATCTGTTCACACATACCCACAGGAATAAACAGGGTATTTGAAAAATAGGTATACACTTTTCATTAGTGCACAGAGGCTGAAGGTAAGACAAGCACAACAAAAGTATTCAAAGTCAATTGTAACAGTTTTGCTGCCCTTTTCATAATTTTCAAACAACAAAAGTTCACTGATTTACACTGAGTTGAACAGTAAAAAGTCTAGGAGAGTGAAGGCCAAATTTTTATCAAAATGTCCAGCAAACTTTATCATTTGTCTGTCTGATTTTGCCCAAATGGATCAATTATTTTGCATGAACTGGGGGAAAATGCCCCCTGTCCTCCCATCCTGCCTATAACACCTATGATTATTATCACACCCACATCCACAAAGGCTGTCTATAACTTTTTGGACAGATGAGTTAACAATTTAATTTACTAACACCATGGGAAGCCAATTCCTTACTTTAGATGTTTCTTCCTATCACAGCATGACATGTTAAGAGGTCAACGACAAATCATTGCAACCTTTAGCCTGTCAGAATCCTTCAATTCCAACATGGAGCAATGTACTGTTCATATTCTGCTTCCAGCTCTTTCCAGTCAATGCTATAAAACCTTTACCAAGCATGTCATTGTCATTGCTTCCTGTTTTCTTTTACACTAAAAAATATTTCTTAATGTGTATTTCACAATCTCAGAATCCTGATGGCACTTAGCAATCAGCACTCATCAGAAAAATGCACCGTATGCTGGGTTGCTAAGATACCTGTGTTGCCGTAGGGTAACTGTGCAGTGACAATGCTTTAACTTGTTTATATTTTCCCTAAAATATGATTACTTTAAGGTGCAGATGTAGAAGGGGGTTGTAATGAAGGTCATTCCATCTTCTTATTCTATTTTGCAGGTAAACACCGTTTCGAGAGGGATGGTACAAGTCTGTTGCAGCCATTCCATGGTTAAAGTGGGGTCACTGTACTTTGGAAGGATATGCCTTCAAACTGTTACATTAAAGGAATATTCTGCACAATGACAGCCAAGGGCAGGGAGCATATGGAAACAGAATTTAGGAAGAGGATGCCTAATGGCATTTGTGTCAAAGATAACTTCACTTCCATACTTTCTTGGCACAAAAAACCAACACACAAAGCGTTGATAAGCAATGGCAGGTTGATCCACCCTAGCCTGTTGATGGAATGAGTGTGGCTTCCAAGGAATGCTTAAATTACACATTAATTTCAGGCTCCCTTGTCCTCTCACCCAAGCCCTATGCCCACATCACAGACCAATATTATGGCCTGCGGCCACTTAAAATATTCTCAGACCCTGCAGTAAATAGTGCTAAACACTGGCCTCTATTTATTCTTTGATGTATTTCAGCATTTCTTTGTAGTGCTAAGCCAAAAATATAATTCTCAGTTATAATTAGCATGCTTCATTATCAACATCAAGAAAGACAGTCACCCTCACTTGAATTAGTACACAGAATGCCGGTACCCTGATTCAGTAAATGTCTCTGGAAATCCATTGACAATATTTTTGTTACTGGATAATGTTTAATTCATGTGGTAACGGTCCTTGGTTTGTGTACATCTTCATTATCCAAGATTTGTTCTGAAATATCATAAAAGATACTTGGTTAAACCCTTCGTGATTTTAAGGATTAAGCAATTTTTTCAAGTCAAGTTGGGGGGGGGGAACCCACTCCACAATGGAGTAATATATGAAGACAAAGTACCATTGCCACATGTCTCTGGGCAGGCAACTGCAGGTCTATATCAGCAACTGTACAAATTTTGTGTATTATAGCCTACATTCTCACTTTTTCCCACATTTTTTCTCTAATTTGATTGTAATTTAGGTCTGACAGATTCAGGACAATAAGACCATAAACAAACAAAAACATAAAAACAACAGGTGCTGGTTTCAGATGGCGGTCAAGTTTACTCTCCATCAGACAAAGCAAACTAAAAGATCGTAAGTTAGAGTTCAAAGGATGAAAACCAAAACTGCCCATCAGAGAGATGACAAAATATCCATGGCAAACTGTAATCATGAAATCCTGTAAAACAAAGCGACACCACCCACAAGATTTCTAACCAGGGGGCACATTTTTAACCAACAATAACTCCAGAAAGCCACATGTGGTGCCCACAAATTGATCGTTTATCCAATTTTGAAAAAGAATCGAAAATTCTGAGATGTCATGCTAGTACGAAAATGTAGATAAGGTATAACCTTACACGTTTGAAACATTCATGTTTTCTTTATTTTCCTGATTTTACATTTTTGGCCAATTTCACACCTCAAAATTATGGTGTGGAAAAATTAGAACTCTCAAACGATACTTTTGGAAATATGAAACATCTAATGGAATTTGCCTCAAGGAAAATCTAAAACCATGAGTCAGCTTAGTTTTGGTGAAACTGGAGTCTTAAAATGAAGGTCTTAATCATGATGAAAGTGAGAGCACAATAGAAATCTACGGTCTTCAAAAACGAATTTGAAAAGCCTTTATAAATCAGAGCAACAATTTAATATACAGTATTTGACTTACTGACTATAATTAAATCATACACAATCAATTTCTGTAGCTGGCGCCACTTATCATTGTAACAATCCAGTGTGACTAATCTTTGAAGTTACAAGGAACAGATTGAAGCTTCTTCCCTTTTCTTTGTCTAAAAATCTTACTAGTCCAATTCAAACCAGAAAATTTGTGCCCCTATTTAAATGCACCTTTTTTTGGCATTTATTTCATTCATTGAAGACATTATTATGGTAAGGTTGAGATGAATGCTTATTCTCTTGAATCTGCATGATTTGTTAGCCTTATGTTAATTAAATGTTATCTTAGTTTAGATCCATGTATGGAAGTAACTACTGGAGTAGAAAAGACTGGATGTCTCAGAAAAAGGGTCAACTAGTACATCAGGGCCTAGAATCACTTCACTTGACAGCATGGAAACTGTCCACAATCATATTCAAGAGGCGGAACTTTCTGGAAGAATTGCCGACCTTGCAGTCCTCACCAGAGGAGGATCTTCCACGACTTACAATTCCAGAGTGGCCAAGTTCGCAGAATGGGCAGATCAGAACTCTGTTAATTATGTGGAGGCAACTTTAGACGAGGTCTGCGCCTTCCTCATTCACCTTTTCAATTCGGGTTGTCAGGTGTCTCCTATAAAGAACTACAGATCAGCTTTGGCAGCAGTTCATTCAGGTTTTCCCAACAGGTCTACATTGAGTTTAAACCCGATCGTATCAAAACGATGTGTTGATAGGAGGTTTCAGTGTGCAGCAAAAGGGCCAAAAAGTGGTAAAATGTTGCCCAGCTGCCAAATGAATTTTCCTGGCCCCAACCAACCACAAAAAGGGACCAAATTTTGCAAATTTAGCAGCGAATCTGCCAAGTGGCAACCCTGGTGAAACTACATCAAGAATAAAAATCACCCACTGTTGGGTTTACTAGCTAGACATCATAAAATACTACGAATCTGAGTGTTTCTTGCTAATAAAACTGAGGACAGACATTGGGTGCAAAGGTTGTACAATAACACTGGAGCAGACAGTACCAACTTCTAAAATATTTTGATTTTAAGCAAGTAACACTAAACCGAATTGCAAAGCAAGCTTTGCTGGGTATGATGTCCATCCAGGGCAGTGCTAACCAGTGTAATTGAAGTTTAAATGAGTAAACAAAACTGAGATAAGACCACTAGTGAAGTTAGCTTATTACCTCATACTGGCAGACTAACTAACGAGCAACAATAACAGGTAGCCTAACTACTAACCAAGCATGCCAGGTTGATGTTTATGATTTGATAATCAAAACTTCAGCCTCTTGAGTTCCAGATTGCTTCTTATCTCTCCCATAAACAGATCTGTCTGCCATCCAGTACATTTATACTGAACAGTCTACAATCATTCTGAAGAGTGCCAGAAACAGGAAGGGGCACGGCGAGTACAGGGAAGAATAACTTGCCTGTTTTTGTTTCAGAAAAATTCCATTCACAGTTTATAGTAACTGTTATGTCTTTACGGTTATTAAAATGTTACAGAGGAGAGAAGAGAGAGAGTATTTGTTTGCCTTAAAAGATCCTGTAAGCTTTGAATTCACTCAAAATATGTTGTGTTCTCATGATAAAAAAGAAGGCGGCAATTAGTCTGAACAGTTAATGTTGATGAAAAACAAATTGGAAGGGCTTGGCTCAATTATCCACCCCACTTCTTACACCCATGGTATCAATCTCTGTGGGGAACTCCATAAAGTTGTCAAAATAAACTTGAGACCATATCTGAAAGGGACTGCCCTTTTTATCAGTGGCTTCTATTATACATGTCAACGCTACTAGATATTTTGTTTGGAAAATTGAACAAACCTGAGGTACGGCAGCACCATGTTTCCAGTATTTCTGATTATTTTAAGTTCTGTAAAATGAGAGTAACTTACCCTTTTCTTCTTCTTTCTGAGAGCTACACTGACACCTTCCACCGAAATGGTAATGTTGACTTTCTTTTTCTTGATACCCTTGGCTTTGAATTCATACTGTAAATCAATGACAAGAAAAAAGTCTACTGTATATGAAAACTGGGGTATGGAAAGATTCAACTTTATCCAGGGATGGTGTGTGCTCATGAAGTCCAAAAAGGTCACAATAATAAAACATTTCAAACACTTACACTGAATTTTACTTTAGGTACATGAGACCACCAACTTAACCAAGCATTCCAGCAAGTAATGCACAGGCTCATTCAAGAGACTCCTAGACTGTTCTCTAGCTAAAACTCATAGCCATTACCTTCACTGAAAAGTGAGATGTACAGTGAGTAATACATACTGTACACTATGATCACTGACATGATGTATGTTAAGCAAAATACCAAGGGCCCTAGAGTAGTAACCAGACATTTTGATCTAGTGGGACCAAGGACGTTGCCTGCCCGGTGGATGTGTATTACTCCTGCATCTACTTGGGTGCACTCCTAATACCAACGTCCCCGAACTTTCGCAAGTATTCTCAGTCAAACTGCGTACTGATTTTACGCTATTAAAATTCATGTACGATTACGAACAAACACAAATTCATAAATATTCAGCAAACCATCTCGTGCTAGGT
>JAAAJZ020038199.1:0-10238 GCA_010015985.2 Actinopyga echinites
TTATGACCCTTATTTATTTTGCATAAAGTTCTTTTCTCCATTAATCACCCCCCCCCCCCCCCCCCCACACACACACACTCTCAAAGACGGATCGCCGCCCATGATTATAATATAATTCACTGCCATTTAAAAAATATTTGCTTGCATGAATAATTTGTGATGTGCTTCTAGTCGTGCTCAGGTTAGGCTACATAGCATACATCATTTTAGAGCTCTTCTCTGTTTTTCCCCCAAAGGTACTACAGCATCTGCAACAAGGTGCTACGCATTCCCTTATAATGGAGACGGGACTACTTTCAGTAAAGGCTGATCACGTTTGCCCTAAATTTGATAAACACAATTTTGCCCGAATTGGGCCAATTTTGCCTGACAAAGAGCAAAATTTCGGGGGACAGTGGGAGGGGTACAGTAGCATCTCCCCCCTCCCCCTCGGTAATCTACGCTTGTGAATGCTGAAATTTGACTACTTACAAGCTAACTTCTCACAAAATTTGGTTGCAAGACGGATTGTTCATGTTCCAAAGTGTTATAAGCATTTACCATTTCCAAAAGGAAACATAGCCTAAAACCATGAGTGAACTTTCCCATAAGATCGTTGACACCATAACAATTGTTTGTAAAATGTACATGCAATTATAATTATGGTGATATAAATTTCAACATTTCCATTTGCCCGAAAGCAAACGCCCTGAATCCACCCTTTTGTATATTGGAAAAGTGTATGTATTTGAAAATGTTGACTTTTACGGCCTATTTTGACGTTAAGCCGAAGACGTTATTTAGGAATACATACCGTCTACGCTGATATCGGCAACAGAAATCACGGAGGGTATTACTGTTGCCACAGTGCATTTGTGCTCATTTTCAACCCCCCCCCCCGCACTGAGAACGTCGAAATAACCGATAACGATGGTTGATGTACATAACAGTAACGAATAGAATGGTATGCGAGAGAAAAACGATGTTTTATTTGAAATAAATGAAAATGAATACCAGGTTGCTGTATTCAGAGAGTTGCTGTATGCATGATAACTCTTCTAACCTGACTTAGATGTTGGCTGGCTGCAACTTGGTCGTTGTCAAACTAAGTAAGATAAGTCGGTTGTTGCAGCTGATCCCTCAGAGGAGCTTCAGTGTTAAACAGACTAAACACTAGAATAAAAAAGGGTGATCTTCGACTATGGGAAAACTGCTAGACATTTTAGATCAGTGGTTCTCAAACTTTTTGAGACTACCGCCCCCTTACACCATCTTAAAATGTCGTAACGCCCCCCTCCCTACCCCTCCCTCACCCTACAATTCATAGTCAGACGGTAGTGCTATGTACAAGAAATGTCTCTGCTACAATAATCCAAAGGCAGAAGAAATTGGATCTAGATTCTAGGGGAAGGAGTTTTTAAATTTCTCATGTCATTTTTGGATAATTTGGAGTAAAAAATTTATTTTGGGGAGGGAGAGGGGAACGGATGGGGAATGTGTGGAGGTGAAGGGGGAAAGAAGCGGAGGGAAAGAACTAACGGAGGGGAACAGAACCCTGGGTGCCTTATTGCGCCCTTAATTGCCACTGGCGTGTATAGCCAGGATTTTTGTTTGGAGGGTCCATACCCTCCCCTCTGGGAAATTTTTGAATATTTACGTACCCTCAGATGCAATCTGGTGCAACATTTTGCATTATTTGAAGCCAATTTTGGGAGAAATTTTTGAATATTTAAGTAGCGTCAGATGCAATCTGGTGCAGCATTTAGCATTATTTAAAGCCATTTTTTGGTTCCCTTACAAAAAAGAATAGGTTGTATTTTTTCAGAATTGGATTGGGGGTATGGCCCCCTGGCCCCCCGGCTACCCCAATGTTTATCACTGCAGTGATCTGTCGTTATCGCCTGGGACCCCTTAATCAGTGCCAACACCCCCCTATTCCCCATTTACTCTGTAGCGCCCTCCTGAGACTTCCCAACGCCCTCTGGGGGGCGGTAGGGACCATTTTGAGAACCACTGCTGTACAGTATAGATTGCAACCAATTGAAAAAATTGTCATTGAATGTCAGGACTAAAAAATTTTTTCTTTGGTAAAATAAACATTTTCCATGAAAATTGTAGACAAAAAATGTTACAGCAAATACATGCAGGGTAAATCATTACAATAGCTAAGTTCTGTCTTAAGATAGATCATTTAAGACATTTAGACATGTTAAAGTATCACAACAACAGAACATATCCACAGCCTACCTAATGCCATGTAAGTCCTGTGTGAAGTTGTGAAAGTTAGAAAACATTTTGTCTCAGTCTTCAAAAGGCTAGTTAAAATAGTAGTTTGCAGAGGAGAAATTAAAAATGTTGGGAGACACTATTCTTCAGCATTTTTTAGACATGACTAAGATATAATGGAAACATTCTTTGCATGCACTCAGCTGCGCGCCTTCACTTATCATGTGGCAACATTTTTGCTACTGAACTATTACAGTAAATTCATGCAAGAAAAATTAAAAATGGTTTATCTTTAAAATGAAATACTTAGAAGATGGGAGATACTGTAGAGCTATGGCTGCTATTTTTAAATTGTTCCCAGCTGAAAATTCCAGTTATGTCCTGTTGAACTGGACTGTTCTGGAAAATGAGCATGTCCAGTTGAAAAGTCCAGTTGCACTGGTCCAGGTCAGTCCAGTTGAACTGGACCCAACTGGACTATTACTCAAATGGACTAGTTCAACTGGACTGTTTTGGATATTGGGCATGTCCAGTTTAGAAATACAGAACTTAGTAAACAAAACAAAAATGATTAAAAAGCAATTCAATGAAAGTTAATCTTGTTGTAAACTATTTGAGTTTGTGAATTGCACGTTTGGGGAATAAATTTGAAAAAAAAAAAACAACCATGGTAAAAGACTCTAAAAAGGTCTGATCTGATGAAATGTATCTTAAGCTTTATTATGCACACCAGGCAAAACCAGTTGAATTCAATAGGATTTTCTACATGGGTTCAACTGGACTTACCTGGACCAGTTCAACTGGACTTTAATGTCCAGACCAGTTCAAATGGACTTTACTGGACCCGTTCAGGAGGCCATCTTTGACCAGTTCAATTCGACTTTACTGGACCAGTTCAGTTGGACTTGTATGGGCCAGCTAACCTGAACTTCCTGGACCAGTTCAAGTGGAGTTGGCTGGTACAATTTGATTGGGTTTCACTGACTGGTCAAATTGAATTTCACTATACTAGGTCAACTAGACTTTCTTAGACCCCTTCATCTGGACTTTCCTGGACTATGCAGTTCATTTGAATTTTGTTGTGATCAGTTCAACTGGACTTTACTGGACCAGCTCAATAGGACTTCACTATGATTACTTCAACTGGATTTCGCTGAACCAGTTCAATTGGACTTTATTAGTTAGTTCAATTGGACTTTACTGGACCAGTTCAGTTGCACTTTATTGTGCTTAGCTCACCAGGCCTGGACTTTCATAGACCAGTTTAATAGGACTTTAACATGAAATTTTCAACTGTATTTAACTGGACCAGTTCAAAAGTTGAATTAATAGCTGAACCAATTGTCTGCTAACAGTAACTGCTTAATTACAATTAAACCAATGTGAAATTTTAGAATTTAAGTTTTATCTGTCTTGCAAATTCAATTGGTTATTAGAAGTAGATTCCATTTCAATGGTTCCAGCTTTCTTTCGTGACAGCCCATTTGAACTTGTACTGTAATACTACAGGAACAGTGGTGTATGCAGGATTTCTCTGAAGGGGGGGGGCCATGCAGGATGTTGGGTGATCGCCGGCCTGGGGAAGGGGTCTAAGGGGACGGGTCCCCCTCCCCTGTGAAAATTTTTGAAAAATTAGGTGTCCTTACATATGATCTGGTGCCACGTATGCTACGACCTTTTGAAGTAAAATTTGTGTTACAAAATTACGTTATTTTTAGGATCTAAAAAAAAAAAATTGGCATCCATGGGGGGGGGGGCATGGCCCAGTGGCCCCCCTGCATATACCACTGTACAGGAACAAGTCCTGTTGGTCAATGAGGTCCAGTTCAGCCCCCTTAATAATCTCATCATGCAATTGCGGTTATAGAAAAAGCCCTATTAAAATCAACTGGTTCCAGTCCAGTCCAGCTGAGATCCCTTTGAGTCCTGTGCTTCATTATTTTCTCTTATTAAGACCTAATGTCCACTTAAAATTTAATTCTTGTAGAAACCATGAGATACTACTGTATAAACACTGTCTTCATTTAATTTCTGAGACACTCGCACCCCAGTAACATCAACACACAACACTGCACATACAATTTTTTCAACCTTTCAATTTTTACATAATAAAACCGTAGTTAAAAATTTGAAACAAGAATAAACAGTTTGGAGTTAACAAAAATTCAGTAAACACGTAATGACAAGGATTGTCAATAAAGCTGCAATTTGGTTTGAAGCCTGTGGCCTATAACGTACTTTACATGTATCTTTCTGACAAAACAGTTAACCATAAATAGCACAGTGAGCTTCTGTTGGAATATAATGGCAAAGGTTTTACACCACAACAGAGATTATTACAACATTTCTTATTGCCTAGATAATTCTGTCTACATATTGAGGAGTTATTGTGCTGTACAATACTAAAATAATGTTCTGAACAAATTCATGGAAAAAGTGTGATACTTTATCACTCGTGACAAATTAGAATCTTCATTCCATTGCCACCACTAACTCTACAAAAAGTGGCAAGTTATAATGTTAATGCTATTTCTGCCACTTAATTTTCTTTACATGACAGTGTGTAGTTGCATGGAAAAACCACTTCACCACCTTACACTTAATAGTGTGGCCAGGGTGGAAACCTCTTTTGAGGTACATCAGTTGCTGTTCAAGTGATTTTGTAATGTCAGTCAAGGTATACCCAATTGGCTTTGCTAAGCCTCGTGGTACATGACCAATAATGAGTGTTACAGGATTGACCAAATCCTTAGTACTTATTCCAGAGTTCTTGTGTTGAAATATGCTCTTATCAATGGTCATTTCCTCTGGCATCCAGATTAAGACAGCATCTTCATCCTCTATATTTTCATATTCTGATTCCAAGTGTAAGGCAAGATAAACAGGTAGGGCAATTTTATATCCATGGTAACCTTTAAAATAACACTATTGCAGATGGTTATTTTTACATCCTGTTGTCCGCCTGCAAATAGTAAAAAGAAAGTATGTTGATTTTGATTTCCAAGTATTCTGTGACACAAAAATGATATCAAGCTTTACGAGAAGACATCTTGCATGTAGTAATATCACCTTACAACTCCAAAACCCTGGTACTATCTATGCAATTGAACATGTGATTCAACATTCAACTGAATTTGCAGTTGGAAAATTTCCAGAAATTTGCACAAGATACAGCAATGTCCAATTTTCTTTAATTGATTGTTGAAGTTAAATCTCATGTTCCACCTTGAAACTAAATGTATTGCTCATTGACTTGCACAGGTGGGACATGGTTAAAATTAAGACACAAATCACAAATTATTGTAAACTCTATACCGTTTTTCAATCTTATATCTCAGCAAACTTTTCAATCTTTGTAACATACAGTTTTTGTAGCCATGGACAGCAGGTAGACTTTAGGGTTGCTGGGTTGGTTTAATAATGAATCAATACATTCAGACAAATACTGCATAAATCTCCAAGTTAGAAAATACAAGTTGGACAATACCACTTTTTTCAGCATTCTAGTTGTCACCAACTTCGATGGCAAGCATGATGTGGGGTACCATTTTCTGGCAATTGTCACAACCTACCCAGCATAAAGTGGTATTAATGTGGTACTGTTTACCACAAATTGAACACAAACAGTACTGTTCTGATTTCTCATCAGACACCTTTTGCAGAGACTTTTTTAAGTAACTAGTGTAGCTGTTTTTTCCTGTCTTTTGACATTTGTGTTACAGTACATTTTCCCTCATTAGACTAATAGGTGAGGTTGAAAATGCATTAAATGGCAATTCCTTAACAAGTTGTCTTTTGGTATCTCTAGATGGTCTGGCTGATGGCAAAATTGTTTCATTTTTCAGGTTTGGTGATACTTCTTCCTAACTGGAGTAACTGGAGTCTGAATAGCCTGCTTTTCAGTTCTTTCAGACTGTTTCAGTCTCTCTTTCTCTTAGTGGTGGGGTTTCATGATGGATAGCTTGCCTGTTTTATTGAATATAGATCCTGCTGCAGCAAAGCTTTTTCTAATTACACTAGGCCGTTTAACATTCTCCCATATTCTGCCCAGAATACGGCCAACATTTTTGGGGGATACAGCATCTTCAGGGTGTTTTGTAACCCATTTTCTTAACTCTTCCCACCAGATTTGCTTCATAGACCCAAACATGTCAACATCAAGAGGTTGCAATAAATGTTTTGCATTTGGCAATAACCTGTAAAGGTACACATTCTTTTCCTCAGCTGAACAATAGTTCAGTAGTTCATTTGAACAGATCAAAACTGATGTGACCTTGATCATTGAGAATCAATCAAAACCACCAATGGTCTGTCTTTTCCAATGGACTTTAAGAAAAGCTCCTGAAAAATGTCAGCTTTGTCATTTATCCTGTTTCGGTGAAGTAGGCAATGCTCCTAGGTGATGCACCAGCTAGACGATCCCATGAGGTAGGGACATCCCCCTTGAAGAAAATAAAGGGCAGAAGGAGCTGGTCATGTGCATTTTACACACATGTCAACTGTTGTTTGGTTTTTTATCCCTCCCAGGCTGCCCTGCAGATATTTGTGGCAGAAAACCCATACTTTCATGGTACCTAAGAGCAAACCTAGGGTTTTTACCCCCGGGCGCCTCATACCAAAACCAGACTCAGTCATCGAACTTGAAGTTGTAAATGAGTTTTGGTTAATTACACAAGTCCATGTCAGACAAGAAGCAGGATAGCTCTTCAAACCATTCATTTTTCTACATCATTGGAAGAATTACCTGATAATGCATCTCTTATTCTCTCAATTTCTGGCTTTTTAGATGCAAGTGGCCCCTCTTGGCCCTTTACTCCTCCGTTTTTGTGAGCCCTAATAACTTTGGCACGTTTCTTTCTTTCTTGCTCAACGCTGGAAGTTTGTCTAACCGTGGGGCTTGTGACTTTTTTGAATGGTATAGACAAGTCAGTGTCACCCCATTTACGCTCTACGGCATTTGGCAAGTCCTTTGATTTGCAGTGTTTCCTCTTTTTTGCCTGTCCCCTGAAACGAAAAGAATTTTAAAGATGAATTGATTAGGTAACTACACAGATTAATTGACTTAGCAGTAACTAGTGTGTCAACCCATAGGCAACTGGTGAAAGGGAGAGGGAAAGTGGTTGAGCCAACCAAGGGCATAGGAAGCGGGGGACTTAAGCACCCCATCCAAAATATGGGGGGTGAAGATATTCTCCTGCCTCCCCCACTCAGTTTCCAAGGACAAAATCCCCTTCTTATACCCTGTATATTAGGCTAGGGATATAGAATATCACCGGACCATTTTAGCCCGATGGAAAACAAATGCAAGCAGTCATCTTGCAAGGATTGCAAATAGCAGACTGCTCGTATTTGTTTTCCTGTCGCAAGGCACTTCTGCTCTCTCCGACAAAGTAAATGAATGGCAATAACTTGCTCAGTCTTGCTGGGACTAGTGACCTCTGGTTACCAGTATGTGGCTGCTGGGCGACTGGCGAAAGTCCAAAAGTTTCTGTTGCCTTCCCTCTTTTCCTACCCTTGGGAATAAAGATACCTGCACTGGAATGCTAATGAGAGCCAGTGTGGTACAGGAACAAGTGCATACTCATGCTATCCCATGTGAAGGGACACAGAAATTTATTCTTCAAAGAGCCCATCCCATACATAAGATTTTGATGGACACTCTTCTGGAATCAGAGAGGGACCTCCCAGGCTGTGTGCTGTGTTTTCTTCAAAATGTGTGCTTTTTGAAGGATTAATTATGTTAATAGTTTGTCCAGAGCTCCACAAAAACCATTAGGGATCATCATCTCAATATAGGGCATCCACTGCTCATGTATAAGATTCATCCATGTTTCCCTTCTTGAGCTATTGTATTTACAAGATTTTTCAGGTTTTGACCTCTGATGACCTCAGATGACATGTGACCTCTATCGAAACCACTAGGGATCATCTACTTAATGAGGAGCATCCACGGGTCAAAGTTGAGATTTATTCATGTTTCCCTTCTTGATATATTGTGTTTACAAGGTGACTTCAAATGACCTTTGAACTCTACCAAAAACAATAAGGATCATCAACTCAATGGGGAGCATCCGCAGGTCAAGTATGATATTCATCCAAGTTTCCCTTCTTGAGATATTGTGTGCACAATGTTTTCAAACTATGACCTCTGATGACCTTAAATGACCTTTGGCCTCCACTACAAACAGTAGAGGTCATCTACTCAGTATGATGTATCCATGTGTCAAGTATGCAATTCACAATTTCACAAAATTATCACAATTTGACCGCTGGTGACCCCAAATGACCTTTGACCTTCACCGAAAACAATAAGGCTCATCTACTCAATATGATGCATCCGTGTGTCAAGTATGAAATTCCTCAAGGTTACCCTGCTTGAGATATCATGTTTACAGGCAAGTGTCACAAATACCCATACACGCACGTCACACACTCACATGACATCACCATCGCATAGATTCCTTCTGACTACCGCAAGGAATCAATTATGCATAACTTAATAACTAAGAAAGAGATCTCTGATTTTTTTTTTTTTTTCATCTTAATACATAACATGTATTGAGATATCGTCACACTAGCGGGTCACTAGATGTAGACAAAATTCGTTATAACAATGTCATTTTGTGGCGGTTTATGACACCCTATTTGCAGAGCAAGTACTTTTGGTGTAGAGAAAAACGATGTGGTAGGTGAAATTTGTACTTGTTGACTTTGTGGGGATATTTTGACTTATTAGTGGGTAAAAATTGCTGAGAATGATAGCAGCCCATTGTTTCTACTCCCATTTCCCATGATCTCTAGCATGCACTTAGTCTGCTATTGAAGCTGGCAGAAACCAAGAGGCATTGGCGTAGCCAGGGTTTTTCAGTAGGTAGTCACAGGGGTGGGGGCACGTCTCATTCAGGGGAAAGGGGAACAATTTTTCTGAGGTCACACCTTAAAAATTGTAGGTGTAGGACAAAATCAATATACCGTGGGCAATAAGAGGAGGAGATGGGTAAACGTTTCACTCAAACGATAACCATAATTCCTTGTCATAGGCTAGCATATTTGGCATAGTCTTTTCACTGAGATCAAATTTGAATGCAATCTAAATTTTTCACGAATGTATAGAGGAACCCACATACAAATCCAAACTTTAAAAGACAAAGGAGTCACTGTGGCATGATGTTTCTAGAACCTCGGTGCTCTAAGGGCCCTAATCCTAAATAGGGGAGAGCTAGGATCCTCCCCTAATGAACTCTGTTAGATGCAATTTCCATAGCATCTAACAATCGAGATAATGCACAAAGAACCATGTTCATTATTAAACCGTGGTAGAAGCTGATAATTTTGATGATGCACGGGGTAGTGGGTGGGAAGGATGGATGATGGTTGGCAACTTCGGGTTGCATTGTGCTTCAGAATAAGAATATCGCATAAGCTAGCCTATGGGCAGCAGACCTAATTGTATGACAAGTACCCGTGATTGGTGCGAGCGGAACAACTTCTTAATGCAGATCTGAGTAAGGCCCTTACTCAGGGTGATATAAGATCATTGTCGTTTGAGAAAGCTAAGTGGGCTCACTTGGTCTCAGGGGGAAGCCATGGGGACAACCGCATCCTGCACCCGCTAGTAACCCTACCGTCTCAAAAAAGGAAAGAGTGACAAACAAGGGGATGTGGTAGAATATGTCAGAGCAAAAGTTGATGAACTGTCAGAGAGCCATAACCATGGAGCTACTTCAATGTAGCTCCATGGTCTAACGAGGAAATTTCCATTGCTTTGTAAACATTATCTGTCCGACCATGGAGCTATTACGCTCCATGATCAGAAGACATGGGCAAACCTTTTGACAAGTTCACCACACCGTGCGGTAGGTAAATTCAGGAAAACAACTAAGAAATTGAGGATGAAGTAACCTGCCATGACAGGAGCGTACGCATATCTTACGTTAAGAGGAGACTGGTCACTTGGATCAATGGACCACTTCCTACTCGCAAAGCTCACAGACAAAATGGGCGTTGTTGCATAGATATTCTGCGGAATCAGT
>JAAAJZ020038309.1:0-10238 GCA_010015985.2 Actinopyga echinites
CGCGAAGTCGACTTAGCGCGTATCCTTCCGCTGCACAAATCAGCTGTCTGCATTTGTGTCGGTGTTCTTGTAACATTATACGCATACCTCAACGAGGGCGCTGCTTTCTGCTCTGTGACGTCATATGCAAGTGGTCTATATTGTAGCGACTATTGTCAATGATATTTCATCAGGTGCGTCGATCAACATATGATGAAGGTAGACCTTCAGCACCGTCTTTCAGCTAATTGTTAGACAATTCAGCACTAAAAGTGAAATCCTGAGGGCATTTTACGTTCACAATATGTGCTAGTAACATTCCGTTATGTCAGTATTTTCCTTTGCGTTTTAAATGTGTTATGTGCGTATCTTAACATCAATGATAAGATTATATATCTTTTTATCCTTTTGGAATATTTCTCCCCATTAGCTGCGCTGGGAGACTTAGAGAAAGATCTGCAAGGAGAAGTGAGTGGTGATCTGAAATGCTTGCTAACAGGACTTGTTCAAGTAAGTTGCAATTGCTCAGTTACTTTGCTTGTAAATTGAAACTGAAATTATTCATATCAATCTCTTAAACTTCCTTTCATTTCTTTTCCTTTATTTTCCTCATTCTGTTATAGTATGAACAAAACATCTAAACAACGATTTAAAGATAAAACTGGAATTGATATATGTATAATTAGTTTAAAGTTTTATTAGTAACAATGTACTAAGTTAAGCTTAAGGTAATACATTCGTAGATCCAGGCTTTAGTTAAGTTCTTGGGAAGAAGAGTTTCCTGCAAATTGATAGAAAACGATGAGAAAAATTTTCAGTTGTTCCTACTATTTTACAAACGAACTGTAAAAAGTAATTTACCGGAATGTAATTTTTTTCTTTTACATATTTTTCCAGTTAAAGTTTTACAAGAATATTCAAAAATACTTTAACACACACCCTAAAAACACCTGGGTTAAATTCAACCAGGATCGTGGCCACTGATTATCCAGCCATTTTCTGGTTAAAATGACCATGAACCCCTATTTATATTCAAAAAGCAAAACGTTGAGTTTTGATCAGGAATTTTCGCCAGTCGTCAATTTAACCACGTTAATAATCCCTTTGACGAAGATTTCCTTGTTATTTTTAACAAGGAAATGGTTGGATAATCCGTGACCACTTTTTCCTGGTTAAATTTAACAAGGGTGTTGATAGAATGCAAACCCCTTTGTTTTTGTAATGGTATTTTTGTATGAATTTACAGCTGATCATGTTTATTTACCGCCCATTTCTTGCTTTCTTCACAGTTCATTAGTGCTTTTCTTGCTTTTTTGATAAAGATTTCGCATTTGTTTATGAAAATTAATTTTACTCTACATGGATTGTTAAGAAAACTTAATTTAGTTGCAGAGTCATACGCATCAAGCAAAGCAAAATATCGGCTATTCAATGCATTTGATTCCTTAGAAAAGGCTAGACCACATTCAGTACTCCATTCACGTTTTTACAACGTCACTTCACAATTTTGAAATAACCTAATGTTATTATTATTATTTTCAATACAAATACTTCTAAAAAAACAAACAAAGTATCAGTTGTTAGCATCTTCAGGCATTGTAAATATTTTAACTGTATCTACATCTCTCTACAAACACAAGTGCGCAAAGACATTAAGTAAAGGAAAAACAATCAAGTTAGCCACTCCCACTTTATGATTATGAGTTTATATAAAATGACATTTCACTTCAGTTAAACAACCTTGGTGAAAAACAGATAAATTATGATATGTAAATAACTTCAAACAAAAAAAAAATTATTATATGTAATAATGAAGTGTAACATATTTTTCAAAAAGGGACGCAATTTGACGTACAAGTTTGTTAAAAGGCAAAAAATTAGATTGCAGAATAATACATGAAAGCAGAAAAAAAATTATAAACGTTATTCAGAAAGCAGGATTATTCAATTAGTTTAACAACAAAGAAAGAAAATGAATGTAAAAAATCTCCTTGAAATTAGAAATACATTCAACAGTGATGTTAAGGGGACACAAAGAGGTCTTACAGCAATCAAATATGTTGGGCTATTCCCAGTGTGCGTTTTATCGATATATGACCGAATGCATCCTGTCCTAGCAGCACAGTTGTGTGAGGCGGGATTTAATTCGATGTACAACCTTTACCTTTAGGGAGCAAGATCTGACGAGGATGAGGTGGATGAAGACAAGGCTCTAGCCGATGCACAGGCTCTGTTCGAGGTGATTATTATTTTTTTTTCTTCAAAATGTCTGTACTAAATGTAATTCGTGCAATACAGAAATGCAGGCCAGTAGTTAGATTGTGCTTGTATCTTTAGATTGCAGCTCCAAGCCACCCTAAGGCCAAACAACAGGCAAAACAGGAGATAAAGGTTTAAACCTCTGCGTCTTTTACCTGAGTTAAAAATGTAGAAGCTTAAAAAATTAACGAAGTGGATACATAAGATATACTAAGGTGCGCTTTTGAATGAGGAAAATCTTTGGTCTAGTGTAGTAAAATACGCCAGTCATCTCATGACGCAAAAAGGTATACTCATATTCTCCGAATCAGAGGTAAGTTGCAAAACAAAAGAAAATAACCTGGCTATGATCATTAATTTCAAAATATGTAGTCGCTATAATGTAAATACCAGTGATGGTTGGCCTGTGTAATATCCAACTCCCATACGAACACACTTTCCTTGCTTGTTTTTGCAGTCAATAAACTTCCTAATCTTTCTTGAATTCTACATGAACGAGATAGGAACTTAACTATTAGTTATCCGTGTAAGTAGTTGAGGTGTGTTTTGTGTGTTGTTTTCTTGTATATATTCAAAGGCAGGAGAACAGACATTTGGCACCGATGAATCAGAATTCCAAAGAGTTCTACTTACCCGTAGTTGGCGTCAGCTCCGCTGCATCGCAGAAAAGTATGAACAGGTAATCTGGTATTCCCTAAAGCATATCTGCGTAATGTATTTAGATGTATTAAGCATTGAGGAAAGTGAGTACCTCTGAGAAAACTGTATGAAAAGATATGATAAAAAGGCAACATATTTTTTAATTAAAGACGTACGAAACTGTCATCCATCATATCTTTATTGCTAAAGATTAAAGTACTTACATATTTGTTTTGTATAGTTAAAACAATATCACTAACCCAATTCTTACCCATCCTCATCGCCATCCCCTTTGTCTCGTCCGCTCGATATGCAAATTGTGGTTATTATAGTGTTATTACAGAAGATAGTAATGGACAAGGGAATGCCGTTTAGAACATAATTATTAAGGCATATTTCTCATTCAGTTATACGCCGTAAGTTGAACCCAATAATTCAGACAAGTTACATGTTAAGCAGAAGATAGTAATGGACAAGGGAATGACGTTTAGAACATAATTATTCCGCTGCAAGCAACAAAGTGTCAATGGCTAGGTGACTGTCTTTTTCCACAGATTGCTGAGAAGACCCTTGAAGATTCCATTAGAAGTGAAATGGGTGGCAGCCTTGAACAGGCCTATTTAACTATAAGTATGAAATGACCCATTCATCGTTAAGAAGAACAAATTTATCATTTGGCAGTGATGTCAATAAATGAACTGTGTAGATCGATCAATGGTTCTTCACTCAAGGTAGTGTCCATTTGATACAAAGTACTCTTTGAGTCAAGTACACTAGTATGGAAAATGTCAAAGGCCTACCTATTTTGTGTTCACAGGAGGCACATGGAGCTTAAACATTTTCCAAAACTGTGCAATGATCTAGAGATGGTTTTAAACTTTACTCGCCTGTCACCAATTAAACGAATTTTCAAAGTGCTACCATCCCCGAACACTTGTGAAAAAAATTGACAAAATTGTGAACGAAGCAATTAGACACGTAATATATGCATAATTCTTGCCATAACCTCATACAATGATCATGTGTAAATATACTTTGCACTATGATCTGATAAAAGTAAATGAAATAAAATGATGAAAATGTGTGTGCAACCGATCTAGAAATAGAAACCTTGTGAACCCTCAATATTACCCCCTTGGGTGAAGACCCCATGATTGAGAACCACTGATTTAAAGGCTACGAACAGGACTCGGTTCACTTTGTATGTAAATGGAGATGTAGTAAGTTAATTTCCTGAATAGCTTTGAAACAGTGCATGTCAAAACACAAGGAGTAAGTACAGGTAACGGAGTTTTAATATGGAAACAACGACTGTACCGTCTTATTTTCAGTGGCTTATGCAAGAAATCCTGTAGCACACTTCGCAAGCCTTATCAACAGTGCGCTAAAAGGAGCAGGGACAAACGAAGCGCGGCTTATGAGGACTTTAATTACAAGAAGTGAGGTAGGTCATCTTGAATACGATTCAACAAGAATTAAGGAGGAATCATAGAGATAAGTATGGTTTTTTACAATTTTTTTTTAAAGACTAGTGCCTTTCCAGATTGTCAACATTCTAATTTCGTTAAAATACAGTTACCGAGGCCACGCAGAAACGTTGACACAAGACACTGTATCTATTATAATTGTTATAATTATCGGGGAAGTAATAAATGTCGCACATAATATCCCAGAACACAGTATTGTTTGTTCAATCAAGACATACCTTCTCAAAGCAATTAATGTACACATAATTGTTGAAAATGTATATTAACTTTAAGCGACGTTTAATGGAAGGTTTTTTGGAAAATATGTGATAACATTTCTTTGCAAAATTACTTGGAAAATTTACTGTGATATTGAAAATGTAGAATGAATAGCCTATAGTATGTTTTTTTTTAAGAAGAATAAAAACAAAGGGGATTTGTAATACGCCTTAGAGTCAACCTCTCATTTTCTTTAAACAGATTGACCTGGGAAATGTAAAGGATCTCTACGAGGAAATGTTTGTCGCATCCTTGGCTGATGATATTCGGGGTGATCTCAAGGGAGACTTTGAAAAGATCATGTTGCAGCTTATAGGAGAATAAGACAAAAATGTCAAGTTATTGTTAGTCATTTGGGATGTTTTTACAGAATTTTAACAAAATCATTTACGTCAGATTGTTACACAAATTCTTTACATTGACAGGAGGTGATTCTGATTACTAACTATACAAATTTCCATGCGTTCTTGTAAACATATAGATTGTTAGTCATTTTGGATGTTTAAATGAAATTTCAAAAAAATCATTTACGTCAGATTATTACATAAATGTAAATGCTAAATCTTCACATTGAAAGAAGTCGATTCTGATTACCAATTAACTATGGAATACAAATTTCCATTACGTTCTTGTAAACATATAGATTGTTAGTCATTTGGGGTGTTTTTAAAATTTAAAAAAAATCATTCACGTCAGATTGTTACACGAATTCTTCAAATTGAAAGGATTCGATTCTGATCACTAACTATGAAATACAAATTTCCATGCGTTCTTGTAAACATATAGATTGTTAGTCATTTGGGATGTTCTTACAAAATTTCAAAAAATCATTTATGTCAGATTGTTACGCAAATGTAAATGCTAGATCTTCACATTGAAAGGAGTCTATTCTGATTAATAATTGTGGAATACATATTTCCATATGTGTTCATGTAAACATATAGATTGGATACTTTAGGTTGTATGCTTTCAAAATGAAGTTGTGCTTTGGTTTCAGTAATGATAGTTATAGTTCTTTTAATCAATAACATCGCACAAAAGGTTTAAACTCTTTCATAATACATAAGGAAACATTAAAATGTTGATGACGAAATGACTTTACTAGGTAATATTGTGTTGGCGCGTAACAGAAAACAGGTAAGAAGGATCGAATCAGTTTATTTTTCCGTTATTGATACAACACTTTGAACAATCGTATTTCAATCCATGTTGATACTTTCCGTAGGTTTTGAATTTGGTATTTATTTTTGTATAAGGTACTTTCATAGTTCATATTTTGTCATACGTTTCTATAAGGGCATCAAAAATTAAAATTTTCGTCGATATTCGATATCACGTTTACGTCTCATCGTTTATGCGTTGAGTATCTTTTTACATTTCAAAAGATAAGTTTAAGGTACGTCGACAAAGGGAAAGGGGGTGGGGATGTGGAGCTCGTAATTCGGCCAAAAGTTCTGACTTTTTGGCCGAACCTGGCACTATTCTTGACAAACTTGTGGGCACAAAATTGTTACAGCTTCGGAGAAAGTTCTCACCATACCCGTTGAAAGTAGTAACGTACACTTATGTCAACAAAAAAAAACGAAAACCTGCTAATGGAAAGATAGTTCCTGATATAGATACAGGGCTCAATTAAACCCGAATGCCCCTTTATTTCCCCTACGTTTTAATTCATATCTTCTTCCGGTTTACATGAGAAGTTTTAACTTGATTTTTTAACAGATTTAATGAAATATAGAGCTTTCTGACTGAGGAATTTTGCACTAGGTGGCCTAATTGTTTAAGACATCTGCACCCAAGCAGAGGGTCTGGGTTCAACTTCCACTGTGGATGTTCAGTTTCTCGCTGAGTTTATTTAATTTCATCATTCATAATTTATAGTCCTGAGAAGTTGGGAACGCACAGAATCCCTTATTATTCTCCATTATTTACAGATATATATGAAACTAGCAAGTAGTAATACACAGTATGCCTTTGAGACAAAACTTTTGATTTCATTTCTTCATGTTTTATCAGCTCTGGTCTACCATTGAGCACTCTGGCAACGGTTTTTGCAGGACTTGTTATATTTTATTGTATATATATATATATATTTATATATGTATGTGTATATATATATATGTATGTACAAAATGTGAGTTCTATATGAACAGTTACAACTTAACTTTCATTTTCAGCTCTTACAAATTTAAGAACGAATAGAATTATTTTTTAAATTGAGCATTGTCAACATTATACCCGAAAAGAAGACATGACTCTAAGACGTTCTTTCTTGAAATGCTGTTTTACTCGATGAATTGCACGGCACGATCACTGACAACTGTAACCGTTCATTGCGTTACCCACCCAAAGGCAAAATGCAAATATGAGACATTGACTACAGAATTAATTTGGCCGTTAAAACATCAGTGACAAATAGCAAAATACTTTGAAATTATAAATTTGAACTTGGAAAATATTTTAGCGTGACGCGTGACGGATTCGAACTGCTATTAAACCACTTGAGGGTAACAACAACAGAAAAAGGTCAAGATATCTTGAAATACTTGAGAATTCTGAAGCAGTTCGTCCTTCTTTCAAGAGCACGGTTTGAAACTAGTATGATATTCATAAACGAATTGAAGTGAATTTCTTCGGTGGATACTTAACAAATAGGACAATTACTTGACCAAAAACGATATCAAAGCCAAACACTTGATTAGAAAAAGTGCAGAAGCAATGGTTGATAGTCTTTTAGGTCACTATATTCTTGCTTTTATAACAAACTACAGCATGTGAGATACGATGTACATTTAGTTTGCGACTTTTTTCCAGGAATCCCCTAGCGGGAAGTAATTCCACAAGGTATATTTATTTCGCACTAGTTTCATTTTTGTGAAAACAGAAGTTCTCGTCCTCTCCTATACACTTTTGATAAATCAGTAACGGTAACATAAAAATGGGGCCTCAATTTTTTTTTTTTTTTTTTGTTTAACTCTTGGTATCTCCGGGAAGAATCGATGACTAAGTTACCCAAACCTTTACAGGATTTCAAATAACTTTAATAACTGTCACTTATTTCTGCAACTTTTGTTCGTTGAAGTCTGCCTAAAGTCAAGCATGTGTTGCAGGTTGGAAGATGATTCCCATTGGTGCAACTCACATCTTAATAGCTTATTCCGGTGCTGAGACATAAAATGTTTAAGTTTATTCACATTTGAAAAATTCAATTTCGCAATAGTTTGTAGTAACCTTGTTGTACAGCTGACTACTTTTGTTTCCCTTGCAAACACAAATGTTTATGTAACCTTGGAAGGCTACATTTTTCTTGTATAAGACGTAAGGATACAGCTGTAAGGTCAAATTACTCTGAAACAAAAACAACTTGATCAAATATTGGAACAAGGTGCAGTGGCGTTAGGGAAAACAAAGGAAAACATAGATAGTAATATTGAGTAGTGCAAAAATGACATCGCAAAGTATTGCGCAATAGACAAGTTTGAATTGAGTAAGTAGGCTTCATCATTTTATATCTTAGCACAGGCATGTTCTGTGAACATGGACTTAAACCAAAGGGATTAGTTTTAAATTATTAATCTCTTAAACATACATTTTTGAATTGCTAGATTTTAGGTACACTTTAATCCGGCCGTAATTGCTACATCACTTAAAGCTTCGTCGTGAGCCGAATGTGTCATACTATTTGTGTTAAATAGTAATGTATGAAGCAAATAATGTACAAGTTTAAGCATGGATGAAATGGGGGGGGGGGATTTTCCTGAAAAAAATTGCGACAAGCGTACAGTTCAAATCAATTTTGCAGAACAGGGAGAACATGTTGTGCTTCTTTTATTGCTACTGCTGTAATGTCCAAAATTTGACTTTTCGGTATGTACTGTCAAAGTACCGTGTCACTTTAAAGCAAAACTTTTAAAAGTCCTTTAACTACTGACAGTGTGATTTCATGTCTCATTAAGGAAACAGTTTTATTTATTAATGAAAGACTAATACAGTAATTCAGATCGTGATGCATTTTTTTGTCGTGATGCATTTTTTTGACGACGCTAAACAATCACGAATATTCGTGAAGCTCGAAAGGGAAAAGTGATTAAAAAATTCATCTATTTGCTTCCAACTCGACATTTTTAACACAAATTTGGATTATCTTAATTAAGATGTCATACAAAAGTTATCTTCACATGGCCGGGCCAAGGATCAAAGTAAAATATCCAGGCCTGAAGCTTAAGCGTTTCAAATTCCACTTCTTTTACACACTCAGCCAAGGCATAGGTCAAAAATCTTAACTGAGTGAAAACAATTAGTTTTTCAAATTGCTTGTCACAAAAGCAATGCTTATTTTTCAATAAATTGAAAATGCCGGAACGATTTGACCATTAATCGCTCGGTACTATCTAGTCATTAGATTTTACCCTGAAAGGTCAAACATTGGTTTTTGTCATATATAGTAGTAGTTTAATCACGATGGAGTTAAAGTGGTTACGAAAGGGCTTGACAAGCCAACTAGTCGTCGTGTTCTTGTTAACATGTTCAAAAACGGTGAAGTAGTGGTTTGAAGAAAACCTCTCAAGGTAGAAACTATAAAAAAAAAAGAGATTTCAAGACCATCTTACTGGCAGTATTACCACTTCCAGTACGAAGGATAAAAGATGTTCCTTCTCTATACTGTCGCCATTTTATGGCACTTGTTAGTACCAGCCACGTGATGTTATACTAGAAATCCCAGGGACGTCACTCAAGTATCGGTAGTTGGTTGCAGTGGCTGTTAAGTTAAATGGATGATGTCGAGTCATCTTCAGCGTAATGCAGTCAAGATTTATTAGCCTGCATTACGACATTTGTGTTTTAAGTTAAAGCGAACTTGGAATACTCTCACACAGTGACTAAATCCTTGTAGAAAAATGTACATTGGGGAGAAATATTAGCTAATGAATTATTTCAATCCTACAAGTATAGAGTCCAGGGGAACATTGTGTTTAGAATACCTGACGCTACAGACCAGCCTGGGCACAGAAAGTGTAACTATGTAGGATGTGACTTAAATTAACACAAGCTTATAACATTAATTTGAATACAATTGCATCAAAAACACCAAGCTAAGGGAAAAATTGGCAGGAAATGGTATTTAAAGTCAATTTCATCTTTATCGGTGGTTGACGGCCAAACACTTCGCCTTTTTTATACGTAACCTAAAGAATTATTTACGTAACCGTAACTATCGCCCTATCCACCGAATGCCAATTAATCAACAAATATTCTTATAAAGAAAAATATTGATGGCTTTGAGAGACTAATACAATTGTACAGGATAAAACATACTTAAAGAGTATGCAATTTTAGTAAGATTTGCTGTTATAAGGAACCATGCGTGACAAAGTTAATGAACCGAGTACTGGTATTTTAGTATTCTAACGCAAGCAGAAGCGAAGGGAAGTCATTGTTATCAATATGGCAACCATCCACCGTGGGATGTGGTTCACGTTTTTGCAGCATTGATACAGAATCCTTCACAATTAAACGAACTCTTTGACAGATAGACTAGTCGTTACCTCTCAGAGGTAAATATCAGTCACTTGAACAGTTGATGAGACTCAAAAAGACACTCCTTCTATTCAAATT
>JAAAJZ020038419.1:0-10236 GCA_010015985.2 Actinopyga echinites
GTGTTTCTGTATAGCCATAACTGAACAATTTACTGACAAATCCGGCAAGATCGCCACCAGCTTAAAAGAAAATGACACAAGTTTGTAAAATTCGTGATCTATTCCAGGATATGTTGTAGAGAGGCCCAGACAGAAGCTCTAAAGACCCCTCCCCCGTTGCTCTGGGTGCTATACATGCAGAAAACAGCTGCAATAAATGCCTCAGCTACTTGACTGAACCAACAATTGTTTCTTTTTGCATTCCGTCCGTGTGAATATTTAAGAACAACTCTACACAGAACCCAAAACATGCAGCAGGCCCAAAGACCTTCCTCCTATTCCATTACCCACACGTATATACCCAAACACACACACGCACACACGCACACACGCACACACACACACACATACACACATTTATCTGACCAAACAGGTGTATAGTAAATTTACAAGAACAAGAAAAAATTGCAGTTGGTAAAATGAGCTTGAACAATATTAATCCCTGCCTTACAATGGTGTCAGTATGTGGTTGGTATATTTTGAAGTGTAAGGCTGAGCCATTTCAATGTTATGTGAAATAATATTTCTGAAACGATTTCACGATTTTTACTTTGGGAACCAACTTGAGGCAATATTCAAGAGATAAACCTGTCGGTTTATGTGTTAATGAATTTGAAGAAGAATAAATTTTTATGTATGCCAAGACGAAAATTTGTCATTTTAGTGCACGACGTAGTCGGAAAAAATACATCAATAAAAATAAACTTCCCCCCCCCCCATAGATGAATATATATATTACCAATGAATATCGCACACAATCGTGTAAATATATATAACATACATCCCATCTTGATTAGTTTCTTTTGACATTTTCACCATGGTCTGGCTGACAGTAATCCATACTAATACCCTCTATCACTTCAGTTCATGGTTTATTCAGACAAACACAAGAATTCTCCCTCAGTATCGCTGTCGCTGCCACCACTCCACTGATCAGCACTGATCATGTACTGATCAATGTAAGCATCACATATCTCAGTTTCTGCATTCAGAATCTTGTTCGTCTATCAGATTATCCTAATGAAATAGTGTGTCTGAGAGTGGGGTACCCTCATACCAGTAAGGATGTACTGTCCATCACTGTTTTCTTCCAGCCATAATCAAGTGGATGTAGATTTGCTCCACTCCCAGACACACTATTTCAAGAGGAAGAGCCAGACCTTGATGATGTGATGGAGGAACAGGATTCTGAATGCAGAAACTGAGATATGTGATGCTGATATAGATCAGTACATGATCAATGATGATCAGTGGAGTGGTGGTAATATTGCTAAAGCTCATTTTCCCAACTGCAATTTTTTCTTGTTCTTGCAACTTTACTACACACCTGTTTGGTCAGCTCAATGTGTGTGTGAGTGTTTGGGTAAATGCGTTTGGGTAATGGAATGAGAGGGAGGTCTTTGAGGCTGCTGCATATTTGGGGCTCTGTGTATAGCAGTTCTTAAAGTGCACCTTAAGCCTCGAATTTCAAGAATATGTATTTTAGAGGTTGCAAAATGAATCTTATTCATACAACTCCCATTGCCATAGTTTGTTCCATTGCTGAGACATTAAATGTTGAAATTTATTCACTTAAATCCAAATATTCCATTGCACAATAATTTGTGAGATAATTCTTCTTGTACAACTCACATTACCTGCTTTGTTTCCTTTTGGAATTAAAAATGTTTACATGACGTTGAACACTTCTTGTTTTCTTGCATAGCATGTTGTACAGAAAGGGCTTGTAGTCAAGCCACCCCATAGTTGCTGATTTTGATCGCTGAAGTTCTGTCCAAGGAAAATAGAAGAAAGCTGTAACAAGACTTTTGACTAAGGAATTTAAAATTAATCTATAACAATGAAGAATGGTTATATATGAATTATAGAAGGGTAATGAAACTAATATTATTTGGTGTTGTCATTCTCAGAGTAATTTGCTACATGATACAGGAGCAGTGTCTTTGAGCTGTATATTTGTGTGATGGGATTGTTGATGTTAGAAATATCAGGCAAACAGCCTTCCACATGTAAAATGTTGCCACACACTGCATAGTAAAGCATCAACATGATGTACACCTTCAATGTATTTAAGGCACCATCTGTGTGGCAAACTTGGAAATTTTGACCTCCAGTTTACCACGTCAGTGTAATACTGCAGTATCATACTGCAATGTACTTCCATTTGTAAAATGTGTACATGCATGTTACAAGACAATAATGCTGCTGTAGTTTAGGAGTCCTACAGTTGCAGTAGTAGCTGTAAGTTTACATAAAGACAACTCAAAGACGGTACACTGTATATGTGAAAAAGTTTGATGCGTTCAGTACATGCATAGTGTATAAAAGCCTTACAGATCTTTTACATTACTTTTATTCCTTTTTTTATTTGATGAAAAGAGTGAAACAAATAATACCAACACTTTCTGTAACACAAGCCACCTTTAGACTGAGTTTTGCAAAAAAAAATCTCTAATTCATACAATTACACAGATCTTGGTTAATGTCCATTTAGTTCCTCTTTCGTTTGTATCATTAGGAGAAGACACTACCTAAAGGAGTTCATACCAAAAAAAAAAATTGTTTCACAATAGTGTTTCTTGCAAAGTAACTGCCCATAGCAACTAGACATAGTCTATTCCACTTCAGATTTACTGTTATCTAGTCTTTTCACTGCAAGCTACTGTACATGTTTGTCATATACCAATTTGGCTTTGAGGTAGAAATGACAGACATGGGTGGTACAGTAGTTTATAATTTTTTAACTAATATTTGGAGACAATACATGATTTGGAAGGCACTGACTCAATCACAATGAAGTGATCATCATTTGGTATTTTGGTATCAGGTGAAAGGGTCTGTCTAAGGTCCCCTACAGAAGGCAAACAAGCATTTCCAGGGGACAAAGCCCTGAATTGAAGCTTTCAATTTAAGTACTTTTAAAAGTAGTCAGTTAAACCACTTAAAAGTCATATTACGTCAGTACCTTTTTTGTGACCCCATATGTTGTCTCTCTTCAATAAAGCTTTATTAAGTACAGAGTTTAAAAAGAAAGAGAAATAAAACCCACAAAAATACAGTATCTGTATCTCCTTAGAGATTCAGTATTACCAGATTTGATTGCTAAATAAGTGAAAGTGTGTCACAAAATTGAAAAGCCATCAGCATTGCCCTCATTTATTATACTGCCAGCAGAGAAATCCACGTTTGTCTCTACTGAAACCTTAAGAGATTTGGATGGTTTCATAATATTTTAAAAGCAGTGCACAGAAATTTATTTCATCTTTCAGTGCAAATGGCCATGAAAAGAAGGGTAAAATGGCTAGCTGCGTAAATCCCTGATACCAACTAACAAATAAACAGTAGCAATTTAAGAGAAAGGGCGATCTTAAACCTGGTTAATGGGTTGAGGGAAAACTCTACATGGATTTCATGACTGCATTTCCCTTCTGAATGGCGAGAGTTTCTGGAAAAGTATGGTTGCAGATTACTGCCATCAATCACAATAAAAGTGTGAAAGGTTTTCCTGAAAAGTGAACTTATCTCCAATCTGTTATCAGTGCAATGCTATCCCTCTCCTGAAATTTATACATGTAACTATTCTTGATGATCAATGCAGGCTTGCTAAAATGTAACAAAACACCAAAAAGCAAACCAGGAAAACTCTTGATGAGAGATATCTCATCGGCGACGTGTGATCAGCACAGCAGTCAGCATAATGCATAATAAAGGTGAACCGACCAGAGTTTATAATGACAACCACTCTAACTGAGCTACCATTATTTGTAAAGGCTATTTAGATCAGTTGAAAGCTTCCCCTTTACGAAAAAAAAAGGCTTCTCTGTAACTGACATTCTCAAAATTAACTCTCAGTTTCAGCTGGTACCTAAACATAACAAGCGCAAAATCAGTGATTGACAGGGCTACTCACATACACCTATACAACCAATTAACAATATTCTGATATAATATTTCAGTTCTCTATATCAGCCCGTGAAGACATTATCTACGGATATTTTAATAATGAGCTTGCCATTCACAGAACCATAGTCTTATATACAGTATGTCTGTTATAACTATGTCATCCAGCAGGGTTGTAGCTAGACCAATTTTAGTGCCAAGTATATGTGCAGAGTTTGAAATGAGCATAGCCACCAGAGTGAGGAAAGCACCTAATGGGTAGGGTTTGCTCACGAATTTGTTGGCCCTCTCTTGATGTACTGTATGACATAAAAAAAATGCTTGAAAATCCCCCAGTTGTCGATTTTCATTTTAAGTGTCTAAAAAGACAGTTAAATCTTCAAATTTTCTACAATTGCATGTAAAAATCAGTTCCAGTAGTGCCCAGCATAATCGGGCAGTACTGGGCAAACTGTAGTTCTACTACCAGGCAGTAATGGTTTACGTTCATGTAGCACCCGGTAGTAAATAACTGCTCAACGGGCTGTACTGGGCATGCCGCCCAGCACTGCCTAGTGTACATAACTACTACCCTGTCATCCAGTTTACAGTGGGTCAATTGTCTACAGGTGTAAAGCATAGAGCTGTAAATCTGTGGTCTAGTAGGCCTCCAAAGAGGTGTCATCTTATTTTCATCTGGTAAAATATTGCTAATTATTTCCAGATACACATTAAGGAAATAATGTAATATTTGTATGAAAATAAAATCCTTAGAAATATAGGTTGGTAGTACTGGAATTAAAGTACATTTTTACTGATACTGGTAGGCTATATGGAGTAAACAAAGAGAACCGGAAGATAACAAAATCCCATACCGATAAATGGTCCAACACAGGTAGCTTACATACACTAGAGATATATACTGTACTGTACCATAAGGAATTATCTGAAAGCAGCTCTTAACTCAGAATTATACTGAGTACAACTTAAGGGTGAATCAGTTATGGCAATAATGAGAGTGTAACCAATTAATTCCAGACCTGTATTCACAACAACTAAAGTATAGCTTTATCTCTTATGTATACATCCTAGATGAAAAATATGGAAAAAATTCCCAAGTGTAGAGAGCCATTTTGAAAAGAAACCAGCCAAATTGATTCATCCTTACAGGAATAAGCAGCAATTTTACCCTCTGTCAGTTGATTTGCTTGAGAATGACCTTGAATACTGCAGGTGGATAAAAGACAACTTCCTTATTGTCACCAGTATCAAAACTACTCACCAGGTGCACACAGTGTGCGAGATTAATGTAAATTAGATGTAGTTTGGTGTAAGTAGGAGTTTGCGATGTGAATTATTCAATTTCAATCCTTTGCACTATTTTATGGATGGCTCTTGCAAAAATGGCAAAATTGTAAAATGAATCTCACTGGTCCAACCCCCATTTTCACAGGACATTCCTGGACTAATATACATTATGTTGAAGTTTATCTACACTATTTAAAATGACAAACTTCATAGTAATTTGCGATATCATTCTTCACTAATCATGTTACCATCTTTGACTTTCTTTTCCTAAGGTTGCAGCACGTTCTTCCAAGATGTGATCAAGGAGATCTGAATAGAGTGCACATAAATTCAAACTAGTTCATTTTCCAAAGCCACGTAAACATTATTATTTCAAAAGCAAACAAAGGCAGGAAACATCAGTCGCACAAGATGGTCATCACATATTAAATTGAACAATTGTACAATTGGCTATTTCAAATTATGTGAATAAACTTTAACATTTTGTACCTAGGCAACTGAGTAAGCCATGAAGATGGGAGTAAGACCAATGAGATTGACCTTCCAATCTGTGTTATATACAGTACATTCTTGACAATTTTCAACTGAAGATGTACTTTACTTGGAACAACGGAAATTTTAAATGTGGGGTGAAAACAATGCACTTTTAAGATGCATGGGACCATGGATACACCTCATTGTACAAGATGATTAAAGCCATGCACTCATAGCTCCAAATGATTTCAGTTCTCCCAATCAATTTTATTTTTAGCCCTCCTCCTCCAACCTCTCTTTGGCACCCTCAAGATGTTTAAATTCCTCCCAGGCTAATTGTCTCAAGATATAGATACATCAAGTCACTAGCCAATGATTTCCAAACTATAGTGTAGTATGTGCACCTTGCTGTAATTTGACAGTACCATGCACTGTACATCAGTTCAATTCACTGTGATTTGAACACCACCAATCAGAGTGGCTTCTTAGGGTACAGTTCCAATGTGAATTGCTTTTGTATCAATTAAAGTACTCTGACCAATACCTAGCTTGAATGGCTCCCCACTGCACAAATGTATTTTTTTAGTTACAGAGCCTGCCAGCAACTACTGTCACCAACCCCAAAATACAAATTTTGGCTTGTAAAGCGATCTCCTCCTGGACAGTTGGTTCTATGTAAATACATGTAGTTCAAGTTGAAAGGATGGTTGTTCTCCCTGGATCTGCTAATTTTGGTGACCTTATGAAATTCTAAGGGCAAATAATGGGGGCAATCCTTCATTTAAATGCGTGTGTGGTCTGTATTTTTAGAGCAGTTTTTCGGAAAAAGGAGGTTTTTGTATTGGTTAGATGTTTTTCCAAACATTGCCACCGTATTCACTATTGTGTTAAACTTACATGTAGATAAGTTACAGTAGTTCATTACGTAGCCTCTCTTGCTATGTTTGCAAAATCGTATTTCAACTCGGTGGCGAAGAATGGCAAACACAAATGTTGACATTTCCTTACACATTCTCCATACTACGGATTAATTTGTATTTTGTGGTACTGCCCGTATTCATATTTTCGTATGATCACTCAGAACTATCAAAATGTTCATTCACGAACAAGTAACAGACAGTGTAAGAATTAGCAATGATACATCTGACAAAGATCTGAGCTTCACAGGTTTGATTCACTAAGGTGCCCAGAGTAGCTGACACTTTTTTCAAGTAGAGCTGTCATACATTTGCGGAAACCACTCACTAAAAAGTATGACATTAGAGCTACAACGAATATTAGTATATTACATTTTAACCCCTCAACTCTTGACACTCATAATGGTGCAATGGTGAGAGCCTTGCATCTATATCCAGCCAGGGAGGTGTTATTAGATCCAACTGACCCAGGTTCGATCCCTACCATGTTACATGTACTACTAGTATTTTCGATTTTGTAATCTTCACTTTTGGGGGGTCGTACTTATTTTCTCATATTATCTGCTTGCAGTTTGTCCACATTTCCAAGAAGTTCAGGCAGCAGGCTTTTGTTATTTTCGTACTTGTCAGGCAACTCCCATGATTAGGCTATATATGTTAGATATGCCATGCAAATTCTTAGTTTCTAATTGCTCGTGAAGAACTGAGGATTTAAACTATTGTGCAGCTTGTAGAGGTACCGTATATTGCTCTTTAATGATATGTACGTACTTTGCATTGGTAAGTATTGGTTAAAACAGTTCATACAATCTAATGGCAAAATAACCGCCATAGATGGAAGAGTACGACCATGTACCCTCTGGATCAGGATCATTTTGTGAATAGGACATCTACCGCCATGAAATGGTGAAATTTTAG
The DNA here is from genome assembly GCA_010015985.2 of Actinopyga echinites. NCBI lineage: Eukaryota > Metazoa > Echinodermata > Holothuroidea > Aspidochirotida > Holothuriidae > Actinopyga > Actinopyga echinites. The sequence goes on from JAAAJZ020038419.1 coordinate 7,536, forward strand.
TCAATCGTGCAAGAATATCAGTAACGTACATAAATTATGAAGGGATCATGACAAGGCTTGGACTAGCTTCAACCTACCAAGCCTTCTCACAAATTATTGTAATGTTATCTGAAAATGATTGACATGAATAGTAGCCTCACACCACATTAATAAAGTCACTGAGCTATAACTTTCCATGGTTAGCATGACACCCCAAGTAGTGTAGTCATGTGACTTGTTTTTAGGTGACAAGTGCATGTTTTAGAACAAAAGGTCTGAATACATCAGATTCATAGTCGTTTCAATACACAAGCATCTCCTTTTGCATGCAGATTCCATGTAATTCAGCCAACACTGTGAAATGATCTATGTGCCATAACACATTTATCCTATATATTATCCACATTTCCCTAAGTAAAGTGAACTAGGAAATAGTCAGAAATATATCCTTCCTGTAAACATATCAAATAACATAAATACATTGTTTGTGTCCATTGATTCTGAATCTAAAGTTGACACGTGTTCATCATTAAACCATAGCTAACATACGTGAGATCTACAGTACTCAAACCATAGTTAACACATCTACGATCTACTTGAACCATAGCTAACATATCTAGGATGTACTTAAACCAAAGCAAATGTATGTCTAGAATCTACTCAAACTGCAGCTAACATATCTAGAATCAACTGAAACTATAGCTAGCTAACACATCTAGGATGTACTGAAACCATAGCTAACATATATATAACAACTACATACTAAGATTCATTGTTATACTTGCTGGAAATGTCCTCGAAAGATCTGCTAAAAATCTATGAAGAGCTCATCAGGTTCAGAGGTATACACAGTTGCCCTACCCTCATTCTGAAGTATCAGGTAAATTTTCAAGATTTCCCCTTGTCAGTGGCATACCTAGGATAGTTGGCAATTGAGACTCATCCTTCTTTTGTCACTGTGTGTAGGAGGTGCTCTCCTGTGCGAGGAGTCCAAGGAGATTGGGTGTCCCCTTCTCTTTTGAGAAATTTTTGGTAATTTCTCGTAGCTTAGATGCAAAAAGGTGCTACCACGGGCAAAACTTAACACTGAACATTTTGGGCAAGGTCTATGGACAGGGAAGACCCCCATTCCTCAGAGAAATTTTTGTTAATGTATGGTGGCTAAGCTGCAAAATGGTGAGATCTTTTGCTAAGCTTTCATGTCATCATGTGTGGAAAATAGGACAGAACTTCTCTTTTTTTTGACTGAGTCTAAGGGGAAGGGGACTCAACCTTTCTCTCCGAGAAATTTCTGTTGACAGAAAGTAGCTTAGATGCAAAACGCTTATTTAGATCAGTGTGATACTGCATAAATTGCTCTTTAAATGGCATGTAGACAGTTGCACCATGCTTTCTTTGAAATATCAACTATTACAAATCTTTATGTACTCTCTGAAAACAATGTTTTTTTTTTTTCTTAAAAGGCTCTCTTGTCTCACCCCAGACAGTACCAATTTTCCCAACTCAAATAACTTAACTCCTCCAATTTAAAAACAAACAAGTGTCACTTCCAAGACACAGCCACAGTAGCCTGAATTATATTGTGCTGAAATTACTCCAGGCAACATTGAAAAACAACCTGTATGTGACTGTTAGCATAATTGGGGAACACATCTCTCTGTGCAAGTTATCACTGGCCAACCTGGGTGGAGCATAATTGTTTGTTTACATGTCAATCAAAGCAGCCACAACGAGATTTAGGACTATATGGCTCCATGTAGGTCTAAATATATTTGGGGGATGCAACAGGCCCTTTAAGGCCCTGTGCAATTTCTTGAAGAACAACTAACCTGCATGGTTAAGGGCCTGCTGAGTCCCATGGCTTTAACTGTTGTAAAGTGGTAATTTACTTTGGCATGTAATATCTAGAATCAATGACTGACTTTTAAGGCTCATCAGAAGATGGGGTATGACAGACTTGGTAAGGCAGTATTCAACAGGGTTCCAAATTTATAAATGGTAACAGATCTCATTTATTGTAGATACATGATAGTTCAAGTATGTTTCAGCGATAACCAAATATGATTGAAATCAAGCCACCAAGTTGTCCTATTCACAATTAATATTTATTGGAAAACATTTCCTTGAGGTTGGTTTACAGGTCCTAAGTGTTCAATTCAATTGGTCTCACATCTAAAGATAAAGATGAAGGCATATGACCTTTAAAAGATTATATTTCTTGCAGTGTTAAACATGTCTAAGTATCACATATCAGCTAACAAGGCAAGATACTGGATGGCGAGATAGTCCACTAAAACACACACTGAAAGCATTTACCAGGACCCTGAAGAGAGAAACACCATTCTATTACAAATGTCTTATCACCGCTGAAGCTGACATGGAAAATAAAAGATTTTGATATCAACCTTTTTTTTCCCAACAAAAAGCTCAAGAAAGTAAAATAATTAAAAAATGTAGACACTGTTATCAAAAATGATTGTGCTGGGCAATTAACAGTTGCCTCCAACTTGACATAAGTACAATAGGTGAAAGTTAAGCACTTCTGTAATACTGTAAATTCATTAAACACATCAGGTTTGCAAATGCTGCAACTGATTGTCACAGGCACAATGATGTTTTTGAACATCATTCCATGACAGATACAGTGCACAAGAATTTCACAATATTACTGTTATTCCTAAGGGGCTGGGTCACATACTGTACGTAGTCCCCCAGTGTGAGC
>JAAAJZ020038527.1:0-10234 GCA_010015985.2 Actinopyga echinites
AGTTCTCTGCTATTCAAGACGAAAACTGACAATGTTAAAGTTATTCGTTTTCCATGTTCTTCTACAACCTGCTGAGATACAGCTAAGTTTGATATACTCATTTGACATATGGAAGCTTGATTTGACAAATTATAAGCCAGAAGTTGTTAGGAAGTGATCAAATTTCATGGTTGTGATAAAATTAAATGGAGCATAACATGTTACTTCCCTTTATACGCCTAAATATAACCCAGAAGTCTTGCCTTTTATGCAGAGAAAACAGTTGCTCTGTAATGAACATCAGCTTGCTGAAAACTGACGTTACAATATATTTTGTTGGAATTATTTATTGAAGTAGTTTATTGTAAGTCAAATATAGGTATTTTTGACCCCAAAAAGGTTCAAAACACAAGCTGTACAAAAGTAAGAGTACACGAACGCACACAAAACTATTATTTCAAATAGTTTGTATGCCTTTAAAATCCTTTATTCAAAGTTAAAGGGATTGATAAATTTCATACATTTACTGTGTTTTTATTTTTGACAGATCTGAGAGAGTAAAGCATCGAGGACACTGTAATATTTAATCCTTCAAAATGCTCTGATATGAGCTACTACCATCAGCAAGCTACGTAGCAAAAATAATTAATTTTGAAACAATTATGTACAAAAATATAATTCACGCAGTATTTTCATGAAATATACCGACAACAAATCAATAGAAATTTTGATTTTTAGTGTTGTGTTACATTTACCTTTTCCCCTGTAAAAAAAATATTTTTCCCCTGTATATACGCGTGGTCTTAGGGGTATTTATTTTACAGAGCCGGGGACAACGAAATCTCACATTTTGTTAGTTTGGAATAGTCATTTCATTTTCGCGCTTTTACTAATAACGAATGATAAAATTTATTCTAATTTTATTTTGTCTTAATTCCTTTGATTTAGTTAGTTTAAAAGGCCACTACGAAAAAATATTTTTGTAAAAACTTGCTGTAAGTTTCTGGAGAGAAATTTTCCAATAACTGAAGTTTTGAAACTCGTCGACCACTGTAGTGAATCATGGGCCCAAGTAATACACCAGGGAGTTATCGTTTAATTTACATGTTTCGTGTATTCGGTGGTGCATTGTTCGTCGAAACAGCCGTTTAAGTCTTCTTTCTCTTATTTATTTGCTTGTTTGGTGTGGAGTTGATCATTCGTTTAACCTGTTGCGTGAATTCACCTAAAAGACACAGAACTTAACAAGAAAGTATCGTTGGTTGGTAAGCTTGTAACAGTTATGTAAAATCAGAGAGATGCTGTTTGAATACCAGCTGCCTGGTAAAACCCTCACAGAGTAATACAAAAAGTTATGTAAAAGATAGTAGAGGTAAACCTTCTAGACAAAAATAAAAATGAGAAAATAATTTTAAACATTCAAGTAATAAAAGAAAAACAAAATTAACTTCCAAAAATATTTTCATTTTAGTTCTCTGATGTAAAGAAGTAAGAAAATGTTACAGAAATTTGAAGTCTGACGAAGTCATTTGATCCTTTAAAATTTAAAGTACGTTTTTTTGTAAGTATTAGAAAAAAGGAATTTTTTAGGTATTTCCAACTGCTTAATCGCTTATTTTTTATGTTTTTATGTTTTATACTGAAAGTTTCTTGACATACCGTATACAACAAAAGTTGAGTTTTAACAAACAGCTAAAAGGGTTCGCCTCACCGATTTAAATTTACTTTTAAACTATACGTCTAAATGTTGCTATGACCTTTCCTTTAGTTGCCGCGTACAAGAAAGTTTATAAGCAACTACGAAGTGTAACATAGAGAAGTTTGTTTCAGCTACAATTTCAGGTTTAGTCATGTCTTGGAGCAACGAAAGGAATGATTTGACTTTATTTGACGTGTTCACCTTTCTCAAAATGGTGAACGGTACTTTTCGTTTCGTTTTCATTTAGTGTTAGTAATACTTTCATAAAATCTTCAAGTAATTATATCATCTAAACGGCACTGAACCGAAGTTTATGGGCGGTGATTTTGTTTAGTATTAACAGGTACACTAATATGACTTTATTCATGGTTCGACTAGATTGGTCGAACTAGATTTTTTCGAACTACTTTGGCTGTGCATGCTATGCGTAAGGCTGTTGATTCCGTAATGTAAAACATTACAGAACGTTGTCTTTGAAAAAAAGGAAGCAAAGAATCAATGTCTCAAAATATCCAATCACACCTGCAGTAAACGTGTACCTAGGTTTTGGTGTGTGATTTTATTTGTATTTTTATTATTTATTACATTTTTTGTTAGTGTAGGTTTTTTTTGTTTATGTAGGCATGCCCTTAAGGAAGTAACTTTTAGTTAAGGGTGGGTAAGGGCAGAATGGACAATGACTCTATGCGGGGTGGAATAGGTTTACCAGCTTAGTACTAGACGATAGTCATACATTGAGTGGAAATGAACTATATGACAAACGAGTATTTCATTCATGGGATTAAAAGTTTACATGAGGAAATACTTCATGTTTGTAGCGGTTTCTTTTTCAAAAAGGCTTTGACGAAAATATTGTACGTTGCAGCAGGGAGTTGTAATAGAAGATGATATGATATGGCGTGGGGCATTAGGAAGTGTGTCTGCAGATGACCATTTTTGTGATATTTACGATACAGTGATAGATAATTTTATGGCAAAGTGGAAGTTGTAACACCTCTGTCTGACTTAGAAGCGAATGATACTTATCATCCAGCTTTCTTTAGTATTTGGATGTTTCATTCACATCAACCATGTCCAAAGCGTGAATGGTTTGGCAATTTGATGCCTTTAAATTTGTTCTTGATTTGCAGGGAATGTTTGTTAGCTTCTCATGTACTAACAGACAGTCAGTCAATCAGAAATGAAGATGTAACGCGAATCGAATACACGATCTCATTTCCCCGCTACATTTAACTTTTCGGAATCACTCCTTGCCGCCATTTTGTCAGTTGTTGCCAGGAAACAAACGCGAGGGCGCTTTTCGAGTAACTTACCGTATAAGTATAGTGCCTACAAATATTTATACTTCAGATACTGTTTTCTTGCCCAAATGTCGATCTTCGTTAGTGACAAAAATGAAAAGAATTCAAGTTTCTTCCTTTTTAGTTTCCTTGCGCATGAATTTGTTTGATGTTAGCGTCAGAACTTTTAGTCGTACTTATATTGTAATACCATTTAATTTACTTCAGTAACTTCTTCAAAATACCTTAATCACACGTTTGGCCTATTATCAGGCCCCACAAATATGTTGCAATGCCCCTTTTAAAAAAGAAAGCCCTTAATTGTTTATTTAGCTCATAGACACGTCTGACTATTTGTAAATTAACATGAAATGGAAACAGCCGTTAACAATGTCAATATAAACATTGTTGATGAAATTAGCAGTCACGTGTTTCGGTCTTCTGACACTGTTAATGTTACTGTAGTGTACAAAATGTTGTGTATGTAACAACATTGAAGGACAAGAAAATTAATACCGATTAGAATTTATAAGTCGGATCTCATTCAATAGTGACCCCCTCCCCACACGCACACACTCATACACCGAAGATATTTAATTGACCCTGAATTTATGAACACTGACATTGAATGAATTTTTTGTCTCTAATGTATGATTACAATTATTTTTGCTCCAAAATACTCTTAAATAATGCGAGACTGGGCGAGAAAAAACAATTTAAACAGGGAAAATTGGTATTTCCGAAATAAAGTTTGAAGGACCAAAACTTCTAGTAAGTTCTAGTAAGAGAAATAAATATTATCTGGTAGCAAATTGAAGCAAATAGCCATCAAGTTTTCAACTTTTCTCTTTAGAATGAAACCGGGTAGAACACCCCACCCCACCCCCCCTAAAAAAAATTGCCGATCCTCAGCAAATTCTAACCTTCCTGCTTCTTGTTTTCCAGCGTGTGCTATGTATGTATGCAAGACTGAATGTGGCTAAGTGTCCATTAACAAATTGGTCGGGGCTACCACTGGTTCTGGAAAATCATTGGTTGAGTCTTCTTGCGGCCTGGTCCGATCGTAAAACAGATTTGCCTCCATCCTCAAAATCATTTAAATAAAAAATGATTTAATCTTAACGGCTTCTGTTTTTTCAACAACTTTAGAGTGAGGACAAGATCTATGGCCTGATAACCATTCGGAACCTAAACTGTAGAGACTAAGTGATAAGTTCATGAAAATTCAAAGTAAACCTTCGAGAAACATAGAGCAATTTTGATAAGGGAGCTCCCATTATTTTAGTAAAGGTTTACAATCTTTACTTCAGTCTAATGTCCCCAACGGGAACGATTTTTGGCCATTCTCCCAATCACGATACCATTTTTAGCAATTCATTCATGATACATTTAATGTAAATTCCTCATAGTTGTAATGAGGTACCATTTTAAATAATTTAATTGAAAAATAACCTCTGTTTGACGTTAACATGTCTGTTCCTTCAAATTTTCATTTTTTTATCTGCATGTTGCGTTATTTCTGCCACTTCTAGCCTATGTCATTGTCGTATGTTGTCGTTAATGCTTCTCCACAGTTTGAGGGCATCATTCGGGCCCCAGAAGCATCAGGAAAGACCTGGCAACCAATTCAAACAAAATAAGAGAGGCCATCATGTTGACATAGTGGGAGGGCGTGAGTCATTCATTTGAGAAGCAGAGTATTACTAAATCATCTAATGATGTTCCCTTTATAATTTTTTACGATGCTCGAGAGAAATAGCTTTTGATCTGAAAATAGTTCTAAAAGCTAGCATCATTATCGGAATACAGTAAATCAGCTCACACTGAGCGCTGTGTCCTCTGAAGCCTGGCCTGCAGCCGTGAGCTAGCCACATGTAATAGTTACACGGTTACATAGAGGTGACACTCGACGAGGAAAATGTGTATGAAGAAGTAAAAGAATAAAAATTATCTTATGTCGATGCTACGATACCAATACCAAAATACTCATCAGTCATATAGCAACTATTATGCTGATTCTATTCACAGTAAGATTAAAAGCATATGAGAATCGTGGTTTTATATTTCGTACATAACCCATACCCATGGTAGCTACCGGGAGACTGTAACCACCTGGTTACAGTAAGGTCAAATCATGGAGCTAATACTCCATTCCTAGTAACTCCATGATAAGATCTACCATTATAGGTTATTTGATAAATGATAATTGAAACACTGAGTCTTATTATTATTATTATTATTATTATTATTTTTTTTTTTTTTGCTTTCTTTGATTAACAAGAGCAGAATTTATACTTGGTAGTAAAACAGATACACGCTTAAAAATTTTTTAAATTTATACATTTAGAAGTAAAAGGAATTTAACGTATCAATTTAAAATGTAGCAAAAAGAAAGAAAATAACCCCAAAATACTTAAATTAAACGAAGAGAAAATTTGAGAGGGTTATTAAGTCAAGTGTCGAAGCATACCTCAGTTTTATCCAAAGCTGATTTTAGTTATGGACTCATTCATGTTGATGTTCAAGTTTCAGAATTTGTGAAAATTGTCGAAAAGTTTGGTTTCTGAGGTTCCAGTGCATAATGAGGAATTGTGAGAAAATTATTAGCCTCATCTTGCTCCATAAAACAATTGAGAAGGAAGTGCATTTATTAAACTGAAAGAAATAAAACTAGTTTTCTTTTTACTTTAAAACTTTTCGCTTTTACATCAGTTATGGCGTTGTGAAACCTTTACAAGAATCATATAGCAACAGTTTCAAAAGAATTTCGAAATTAAAATTTTATTTATTTATACATTCAGAGGGGCTGAATCTTTTGTATTCAGATTCAATGAAAATATTGGAAGTAGGCCTATAATGTTGTTACAATATTTATAGATCTACCTTTGTAAAAATATCTAGTTGTGAGGCGTGCCTGCCTCCCCTACTTCCGATTAAGTTCTCGCATACGTCACCTTTCAGAGTGAAGGTAGGTGAAGAGGGTTAAATCTGTAAACTTTTATAGAATGTTAACTGGGGATGTTGTTTTGATACTGTAATCTTTGGATTTGAGGAGAAAGATAAATTACTGGTACATGGCAGGCTAAAAGCAAACAGACAGAGAAATCGCACTAAACAAACGACTGGAAAATCAACAAGACACAGGAAGATGAAATCAATCTTCATATCAAAGTTATGATGCTTTTAAAAGTCAATTGAGAGGATGGTTACATGAAATGGGACACATCTAAATGATTCAAATCACATCATGTTCACTAAAGCTCTCTGTGCGAACATGATGTATGGGGTGCGAACATGCTGTATGTAGTGGTTAGAGAAACCTGCTTCATGTGGTCATCTTGGCTATTAATATGCGTTGACAAGTTGTTTGATCTAAAGTAAGAAAGGAAGGCAACATCAAATGGGGGTTGTAGAGGGATGGGATGGGATGGTGGGTAAGGATAGGATGAGAGGGCTTGTTTTGGTGACCTGTTTCAACTTACTTTATGACTTACAGACTTAAAGGCTTACAGTAGATAACGCAGAATGTTTAATCCCCGTGTTCCTGATTCCGTATGTTGGACTTCTCTGGACCCTGTCGATTATACGCCCCTACCAGTTTTGAGGATACTTCAAACGTTTTCCACAGGCTAAAGTGGCTCAATTTAACCGGCGACAGAAAACTGTAAAATTTCATGACGCCTTTTTGTGCGTGTAGTATTAACCATTATCTGTTCGTGTCAGTGTTTAGCGACAGGTGCTTCATACCATTCTCGTCTTTGTTTTACATTTAATGCTTTAAACTTCAAAATTGCCCCCTCGACGTGCTTTACAACAATGTTCAGATACATTTGAATTCCGAATTCATGATTTCAGTACAAGACAATTCGCGGCCATCTCAGTAAAACATCAAGAGACGCGGCTATAGATCGGTAAAACATTCTCACATTGTGACCGATGCTTACAGTTTTATGATCCTTTCTGAAATTCTAAAGGCTATTAATAAAATTGCGAAATATGTGTAATACTGCAACTCTTCAGAGGGATGGTGAAATAATCATTTTTGCCTTTTCTTACAGCACACTTTTGTCATTGATATAATCAGACGATATTTCCTAAAGAAGAAGGTTGCAAGATCTTCATTTTACATACGAGTTGAGACATTTTCACACTTTCGATTGTATTTTTGTCACAAGTTGCCAGCATTGGAGCACACAAAGTTTCAATTGAAAACACGTTTACCTGGTTGGTTGGTTGGTTGGTTGTGATGTCCTTGTGATTTTTAGTCATCTAGAAATAAAGACACGAGTAACCCTCAAAATGAATAAGGAAGTATATATGCCTCGGAAATAGCCATTTTTAGGTCATATTCAATCACCAATTTTCACCGATTAGCAGAAACATTTTGAAAATAGTTAACATTTACTTATTATGTTTACTATGGCACTAATACCATACAATAGCAAAGGTTTGTGTATGGTATACAATCATTCCAAACAATAGTTATTTTAACTGAAGATATCAAAAGCTTAAAACCTATAGGTGCATCTCCGATGCTCATTTCTAATCCGTAGATTTCTGACATTCTAGTGGCAGGTATCACTTGGTATCAAATTTTTCATCGTTGTTTTGACTGAAATAGCAAACGCCCATGTAGACCTACAGAAAGACAACTCTCAATTGTCTTTTGTAATAGTTTCATTTGCCGTCTGTAGTTAGTTTCTGACCTGATATTGTACTTGACCTTTCTGTCTCATAATTCTGTCATTTTTTCGAAACTTCAAACAACTGGCTCCGATAGGATTGATATTCTGCTGGGAGTTTTTGTTTGCAGTTGTCCCAATTACCCAAAAGGTGGATTTAGCTTCTAACTGTGGGGTCAATTATGCACACTAGCGAAAACACCAAGACGAAGTATCATTGAACTTTCGTGAGGCTATGGATTAAAGGCCTCTCCACTAAACACTTTCTCAATATTTTGTAAACCGTAAACTTTTCCCACTCTGAAATTTGTAAAACCATTTTAAGGTACATGCATATTTCTTCTGACTCTTATAGTGTAAAAAGCGTCTTGAAATTATTGAAGACTTCAGAGTATTTAAGAATTATTTAAGAATTCAGAGTAAAAGATACTGATTGAAAAAATGAGGATGTCTTTGTCTGATGAGTTACAGTATACTTGCCCTGAGGTCTTGAAATTTTCGACGGGTCCCCTCCTCAACCCCCTTAAAACCCATCCCTGTTCATTTCACGCCCCCAAGTTATAGGCTGTCCCAAAGGGAACGATAGATTTTGGATCGTGGTAGTCACCTTTATTGTAGTTAACAAGGTTGTTTGAGTTCCCGATACAGCAGGCAAAGAAGCCAACAAGATATTAGGATGACGAGGAAGGCCGACATAGATTTTGAGTATGGTATCAAGATATGGACAGACTGTTTTACAACCAGTCTTACCTAGCTCTACAGAAGTGTATGCAATGTCTAAAATGCTGTTAGCAGGGATTGGTAGTGTTCTTGCTGATACTGTGCTTTTGTAAGTCTATGAAAAAATACACAGAAAATAAAAAGTGAGTCACTGTCCTTAAACCGAGTCAATTTGTCCCCATAGTGACTCACTTTAGATTAAGCATGATCTAGTAACTTTTTTAATTGCTTTTATATCGAGGAGTATTGAAGGCAACAAGGATTGCATGCACAGAGAATAATTTGATTCACTTCAATTTTTTCTATAAGAATGAATACGTGAAACAACCGAGGGTAATTGACGTTCATTTTCCAAAAAGAGTTTCAAGTCAACATTTCGTGATAATGACCGCGTTCCTATAAATACCCCGGTAAACCATGTGTTAAACAGCACAACTAGGATTAGGATTTCCCTTCAAAAAACCCTTTAAAATTTGAAAAAAAAAATATCTGCCGGTTTCTCCTCGTCAAATCCACCATCGTACATACACAAACTGATGAGAAACTGCGACCGATTCGTGAATCGACCGACGGTAATTGACGTTCATTTTCCACAAAGAGCTTCAAGCCAATAAATGAGAGTTAAAAGCCAAACCATGGACCTCCTAAACCTGGATCCACGAACCATGGGACGTTTTCTGGAGAGACAAAAGTGTACATCTGCACTTCTTCCTTGTCTCCGTTCAGTAACCACAACGATTGATACGGTATGTGTTGTAGTTCATGGACGTTGTACATAGTACAGAAAACAAGACTCCCTCCCTCTCTTTTGGGTGTTAGGTGGTGCAATACCAATTGAGGAAGAAAATATTTAAAACCACGCGTGTTGAAAAATAAAAATTATTACCACAGTAAAGAGCAATGAGATCATAGAGCCATTAGCAAATTCATGTTCAAATTCATGTTCAACCTCGTTTTTTCATTTGGGTCGCAAATCATTTACTGCGCTGACCATCTTGCCCGATGGTGGTTCCCCAGTAGACTAAAAGGATCAAGCCGTCTTTTCAGGTTTAGTAAAACATTGAAGATAAGTTACATTAAAAACCTGAGACTTTGCCTTTCTTTACTATAACTCTTTCTTTGATGGACAGTGCTTCACAAGCACGAAGTTTAATTGTGAGTGTAGGCTAAGACCAGGGTGGTAGTACAGCACAGCATCATGTACCCATGCACGTCTTGTCACCTCTCTGGTTTGTCATATGGCACAGGGTCAGAACTGGGAGAGAATGTATTAAGTCGAAGAGAGAGAGAGCAATGTCAAAAATCTCTAATGGATCTGATCACCTTTTGAAGAATATAGTTTTGCTCATCTGCACATATCCATCCATTTCTTAGCCGTGCGGGGACGGGGAGGGGTGACGGGCACGTAGTAGGCTCCCTAATGTTAGAGGAGCGAAGGGCTCTTTCGCAGGGACAAGTTTTTGTTTTGCTTTGTTTTTGCTGAAGATAACAGGAACGTCTGTGTTTTTCCTGAAACAATTCTGAATCACCATTTGCTTGATCATTTTATGAACAACGCCTCAAAAGTTGTGGAATGGAATATGCAAGGTTGATTTTCCGCTTTCAGAGTGGTAACACTTGGCATTGAGAGTGGATATAGTACACGCAACTCGTGCTGTCCTGTGCAATTATGGAAATCTCTAGCAAGACGAACAACCTGTTCTGTCAACTGTAACATAGGACAAATCCATATTTCATTTAAGTTCTGTTTGGCTATCTACCTTAATCGGATTTACCTCTGGATTGTGGCATGAAGGTTAGTTAGTTAGTTAGATGAGGTTTAACGGCCCAGTTTCCAACCAATTGGTTCAAGTCGAGCCGGCCACGGCTTTTTT
>JAAAJZ020038637.1:0-10232 GCA_010015985.2 Actinopyga echinites
GAGGGGAGGGCATGCGATGGTGGAGGTTTCCTGGGGAAATCATTTCCACCAAGCTTTCCTACACAGAAATGTTTGAAAGTTTTAATCAGGGTGGATGTGGGCGAAGTGCGCCGAAATTGCCTTTGTACGGGTTTTTGTAATGTTTCATTCACGTGCCATTTAACATACAAGTGCTAGTAAAAATAACGAAATTAGCGATATCAATTATAAACCGGGTGGTTCATGGATCATGTCCTTTTAGGACGACAGGACGGATGATGATAAGCATAGGAGTTTCCTGTAGCTTTAAAAAGAATCATCTTGCTCAATTTCCAGTGGATTTAAAAAAAATCATCTTACTCAAGTTGTCTCACAGAAGAGCGAACAAGCATTGCTGCGAGCAAAGCCCGCCGAAAAAATTGACACTCTTAGGCCATTTTTGTAATGTTTCAAGCCATTTTACGCGCAAAATTGCCAAGAAAGTTACGAAAGTTAGCTACATCAGCAAACCAAAAGCTGAAGGTAGCGAGAAGGTTGTTTTTTCTTCCTATCCTCTCTCTTTTCTTATTAATTTTCCTCTAACGTCAATTTGTCGCCTGAAGCTAGAATTTGCCGAATGTTTTCGTGAATGGGGAGGGGGTGACGCCCCCACACCTCACCTTTAGCGACGCCCCTAGAAATAACATATTGAGACGAACCTGGCGTAGGCTCCTTAAATATCAAAAACCTAACATCTTTGAAAATCTTTAGCTGTACCTGCGCGTATTAACTATGGAATATAGTCAGAAACGCAGGTAGGCCTGATGACTAGGCAGTAGGCACTGAAATGTCAATTGAATTGGAAAAATAGCCCAGCAGACATGCAGATTAATTTTTCTAATTGATAAAATTTAATTGCAACAGTTCTGCACACTTATTACAATAACATATAATAGTATCAGCTTGCTAATGCTAATTTTTGAGTGGTTATTCCCAACGTCCCCAAAGGAGGCAATGTGGGGGTAACCCTTCGGGTTGCCTCCCCTTTACAAAAACCATTTATTGATAAAGTGGTTGAGTCTCCTTACCTATCTAGTACTTGCTTTTGCCGTATACAAGCCAAGTAGGCTAAATAGTTTTCGTCATAACAGTGCAAGAAAGGTCACTATATGTTGTGTTTCCGTAGGGACTTCGTGGTATTAAAGCGTCTGAAGTTGGTACCCATTAAACGGCCAAGTTTTCTTGAAATATTACGTGCACTGTCAGGCTATATTATGAATAAGTCTAGCATAGTTTTCATTTTCATGTACTGTAAACAAACTTAAGGGCGTCAAACAAGATGTCTTTCTCAGCAGAGTAACCACTCTCACTTTGCCTGTATTGAAATCAGTGGTGTGCATAACAAATGCAAAACAATTATAACAACATCAAAAATCAGAATAAAGTACACTTTCAAAATATGTCTTAACCTCCTAACTAGTGGATTTACTGATTAGTCAAATAGAACTGTACAGTTTTGGGCTCTTAGTTTGATTCGAATAGCTATAAACAGATAAATGAACCAAAAGGGTTTTTTTTTTCGTTGTACCTGCCATATCTTACGAAGATGTTATGGTGCTCATTAAATTATCTTTTGACATCCAAAAATTTTGCTTAATTATCCAATCGGAACCTGCAGGATGGAGACATACATCCAGCCTCTAACCCACACCGAAGAATTACACATTTTTGATATCAGTTATTGCGTCTGATAATTAACATATAGCACACATAGGCGTAGGGGCACCTCCCAGTTTACGGGGACTGAGACAATTTCTGCCCGAATTTCCAGGAACTGCCCGAATTCCAACGTAATCCATAAACACAAAATATTATGGAAAGCCGTCAATGCGCGAAGCGCGCAAAATTCTGGCTTGTCACGGGCAATTTAAGGCAGAATGTCGGGCATTCAGTCAAAAAATTAGGATATTCGGTCAAAATTCGGGCAAGTCTAACCGAATTTTTCTCAATTTTCTGCCCGATTTTTAAGTGTCGAAAAATTTCTAGGGGGCTGCAGCCCCTAGCCCCCGTCTCCTAGGCCTATGACCGCACATATAAACGGCTTATAACTTAGCTAAGCAATTCTGAAGCTCAAAACTTTTTACGAGAACAGGTTAAAGACAACAGAAGATGAGTTAGCATGACTGTCTTTGTAAATTCAAAGTGATTGGGTTCGTCCTTAGAAAAGGCTGAGTCATTGTCACTTATTTTAGCTCAAGTGAAATAATTATTCTCATCCAGTAATGAAACAAGTTACAGGAATCATACCATTAACTGGCTGTGCGCTGCAAAATGTCATGTGCTATACATTGCATGGTGTATGCTGTCATCTATGAATCACTTTACCCAACAATGACGTGAACTTTATTTTTACAAAAGAGGGCCCGCACGCCCATTTGAAACTTTCGATATTTACACGCATAGATCAGAGGGTTGACGCAAATATTCGTGGCCGACATAAAGACCGAGATAAAATATGCGGGACTTGAAAGATCGAGATCGGCTCCCAAATTGAAAAGGAAAAAGTATAGTTGATTTGGTGTAATGCAAACTGCGTAGACCACAAAAACGATAAACATAGTTGCCATGACGTTACGTCGAGCCCTGTTCCGGATGTTACCTTGACGCATGTTGGACGTTCTAATAGTCCGGGTTGAACTTGTAGAATGACCTTGCCGCCTGGTGGACGTACTGATACCCAGGGTTGCGCTCGTAGGATCCTTCACTATGTTATGGTTTCGATTAGAAGGCGGCTGCAGAAGACTATTTGGGTCAGCAGGTCTAGTCGAGGTGGTTGGTGTGGGCTCTAAGGTACCACTTTGGACATCCTTTCGCAATTTTATGAGGATGGAGATGTAGACAAATGACATGACAGCGACGGGGATGACTGCTGTATACAGGAAAACTACAAACGCGATCACCATTCGCTCCGTTTGGTTATGTGAACGGTATTGACAACGTCCATTGGCTACAAAGTGAGAAAAGGCCCAGGGCATCTCAACAACGGAACCGAAAATCCATACACATAATACCGTAATAAGAACCACCTTATGGTTAACGCGCTCTCGGTAGGTGTAAGGGTGAACAACGGCAATGTAACGTTCGAGGGTCAAACAGATAAGATTGCCGGTTGAGATCTTCAGGCTCGTCCAGTAAAGATAGCGGCTGTTCCACACAACACAAAGGATTGCGGCGAGGGCGCCGTTCGTCTCGCTGATACCAGACATGTCAATTGGAGGCAGGATAAATGTGAAAATCAGAAGTACAGAGCTCGCGAAATCTACAAGGGACTGGTTGGCGATGAGTAGGGTGGTGACGTTCCTCAAACCTGGCACTAGAATAACGACACATAGAACGAGTCCGTTACCGCCGATACCGAATACAGAGATGATTACATAAACAACAGTCGTTATGGACTGTACAGTGGATCCATCGTCGGCTCCTCTGCTGATGTCCCATCCTTGAGTTACACTATCTGTAGTATTAAAGGGCATCATAAACTTTTTCATGTTTCTTTTGGTAAAGAAATTAATGATGGTTTCAAACACCAAAACAAATCACAGGAGCAGATGATTTTCAATAAACGGGTTACAGGATTCCTTCATAAAATATTTTTTTTGTAAAGAACATCAAAAGTAATTTGATTGTGTTCAACAAATACGTCCATTGTCTCTTTGTGATGCTTAGCTAAAAAAGCATAACCTCTTCAATTCTTAAACAAAGACACTCGAAATTGTTAATGAGCACGTTGTTTGTTTCAGTCTAATACTGAGATTCGACCGTTTGTAAGAACAGTAGTTTCACTGTACGTAAGAATTACATCACTTTCGATGACAGTTGACTTCAGAGCAACACGACATTGATACCAAGTTTTACTCGAGCTAATGCGTATTGTTCAATTGCCAGTACAGAGCGAGAAATGGGTCATGTGGAATCATTTGCTTGGGTTTACCAGTGAGGTATCACCTTCGGCTGGTAGGTATTTTTTCGTCCATGGATAATTTCAATAACTCCGCTCATTAATCAAACCATTCTGATAACATTCACTTTCCTTCATTTAAAATGAAAGAAAAGCGAGAACAGATCCAAAAATTCTTGGTTTAGCTAGGAAGCAAAATATCCTTGAAAGCGTTCAACCGCACATTTACATGACTCATGACTGTAATCTGCTTAACCCCACACTAGATCTTAACAAAGCAAATTAAGATTTCAAACAGGCGTATTTTCCTTATGGATGTTAATGCAAATGAATCGCCAAATCTCTGTTTCAAGGATAATCCTCACAAACCGCTTGTGCATTGCCTTGCTGTAATTACAATGTTTTATGCTCATCATTTCCAACACGATAAGATCTGCAAGTAAACTTAACCTTCGCTGTTTCCTGCCGCATTAATAAGTTCGACTTCTTCTTAATTGCGTAAAGTATCTTAACTGCAATTAAAAACAAAGCAATTTTCATCCTATGGGTGGTTTGGTAAAAATATCGATTCACCCACACGTCAATTATCTTACAGTTATCTTGTTCTTGTTTCAATCAATCAGCCAAACTCATTTTCGTCTGATCCGATAATTAGTATTGGTTTAAACGTCCTTTTATTGACGTCATAGCATGCACAACAGTGCCCAAAATGAATCAGTTTGCAGCAAAATACTAACATGGATTTGGAGAGATGTACAGAATTATTGGGAAAATAGTTTTACAGAAAGTAACAAGAATTGGAAGTCTTCTAGCGGCTTTCTAGCGGCTTATGGCAGTATCAATGAGTTTAATGCTTGGGGTACTGTGTAGTATTTCAGTGACCATTTATGCGAACTAGTCAGTGTTCTATATTTGCATTATGTTTAAAAAGACTTAAATTAATGATATGAGGCTGGACTTTTTTTATAAAATAAAATGTAACAGAATGTCTTGTTTACCCTTGCATTCGAAATGTTGGATCTTTGTTTAGAAATTGAAAAGCTCCACTTACCATTAAATTTGTTAATACCTTTAATAATTGTTAATTATTTCTATAAGATCAACGAAATTGTTAAAAGTATTTTCAAGTTTCAAAGAGCCAAAAGGATAAATGGTACAAAGTTAAAAAAAAGTTGAAAGGCCTTTAAGAAAATAAAAAATTGCTAACGTCTTTTTACGCCTTAAGTGGTGTTCGTTCGTATAAGGACAAAGTCGCAGAGAACTACCTTTTTGACAAAATATTTGTTACGTCTAATTTTGAGCTGAATCTCTTTTGTCATAAAACAGGGTAAAATGTCAGAGAAAACTAAAGGGATTCATGAATGAGTTAACAACAACCGGTAACGTGCCATTCATTTCACGTAATATAAACAGATATCAAGTTTAACTTAAAACTTACAGAAAATCTGACGTGTCTGGAAATTGGTCTTAAAATAATAACTTTAATCAAACAGGATTATGCAGAGTTTACGGGTCATCAAATATAGGTCCTTTAAAGGGCACCACCTTGTGACAGAATGGTGAGGAGGAATCACGGAATGATATGACCAGTGGTAGGGGCAAAAGATTGCCAGGAAGGGATTTTGTCAATTTTATTAATACAAATCACACACGTCAGTGAACAAATTATCACTGAAGTACGATGGGATTATTTGAACCTACGGGAGTTGTTCATCAAGTCCTTATCTGAGATAATTTCATGATTTATAACGTTATAAAGAGAAGGTGCAAGGGTAGCTACAACCAGGTTCTGTTATCTATCGTCATCTTTAATGGGACCAGTGTGGGAAAACCATACCTATACAATGGGACTTGAATTATGTATGAATTCAGGAAATGATAAGGATGATCTGTACATGTGTATGTGTTAAGTTCAGGTCTTAAGAAAGTCCCAACTTAGTCTTTTCTACTGGTACTTGTAGCAACCATGGAGTTCTACAAATACCTACCGAAAGAAGGTTCAGTTAGGGGATACATCTTGACGCTCCTGAAAAGGAAGGAGAATGCTTTGGTATCCTTGCTGAACTAGTTTTCACGGTGCTCTTTTCAAGTCCTACAAAATGCCTCGCCCATTTGAAGAAAATTTCGTGCAAAACACACATTAACATTATACATTGTTTGTTATTTTTGTTCTTATGTTTTACGGCGGCACGCACCCGCATTCAATGCATTGTTCTAATTTGACCTAATATGACTTCAGTAGAAAGACAAACATCAAAGAGAAGAAAAAGCATACAAACTACTTAATTTCTTACAGTACTGCTTTTCCACCCTTAACTAGGCCATTAGGGATTAATTAGTACAAATGGCGAACTATTTTATCAGAAAAGCTGCTTCAGAGAAGCTTCCTGTATTTCTGATTTTCGTCAGCCGTGCCTTAATCCTCTCAATTCGCAACCTACAGGGACATGCAGTAGTAAACACCAGAGAGATTTTCCTTGCTCATACACAACAAACGTGATTGTTATTTGAAAAACAAAACTCGAAACTCAAACTAAACTAAAAAAAAAAAAAAAAAAAAAAGGACCCTACGATAGACTACATTAGGCTATATTTCAGTGCCTCGGAGTTACATGAGGGTTGTAACGTTATTATTGATTAAACATAGGCCTATTTCTTTATTCACTAACTGTGCAAAAATATTTTATGAAAAAATAGGTGGTAACCTATTCTACATACTAATAGTGGAGATAGGCTATTCAAAGAGTTTGATGACGATCATGCGCGGCGATCGGGGGGGGGGGGATATATCTACCCCATGGAAGTGGAGGAGGGATTCTGTACACTACATCCCGGTATATTCGGAAATCGTGTAAAAAAAAGTTAAGTCAGGTACTAAGAAAACTTCTTTCTTTACTTTTTGAGGAAATGATGCATGGAGCGCCAATATTGGGGTGGAAGTGACGTGCTACTGGCAATCTACGTCTAAAACAAGCACGCGTTAGACGCAATGCCATTGTTATGCCACCCTGACACTGGCACAAGTTTTGTCTCCGCAATGCCACGCAATGCGTCGTGGCAAGGCGTGACATGTTATTTCTGTGCTACGCAGGGTTGTAACGTTGTTTGCGGCCTGGTCGAGCACTGTACACGCATAAGTTACGCACTGTGTACGCAATGCGCGGCCAAAAATGTGCCGCATTGCACACATTGACACCGAATGACACTACTGGTTTACGCATAGGTTAAGTATTGTTCGCGCATTGTTCACGTCTACCTTATCGCATTGTCCTGCAATGCCCCACAGTGTCACGCATGACGCACATATAGTTCCCGATGTCTTCCTGCATCGACACGTATTGCCTCTACGAATTTGCTCAAGCGTGAAGTCGTCGGGGCAATTTTGGTCACGATTTGTCCCGCTTGGCGGCACGCTACGTATAATAGCGGGGTACACGTTTTTAGTCCGACACGTTTTTAGTCCGAAAACAAAATACACGTTTTCAGTCCGACAAAACGGATTTTTAGTCCGAAATTAAGAAACAAGTTTCCAATCCGAAAAACGAGTGTTCAGTCCGACACGCTTTTCAGTCCGAACACAAAATACACGTTTTCAGTCCGAAAAAACGAGTTTTTAGTCCGAAAATAAGATACACGTTCTCAGTAGGACCAATCAAAACCTTGCAGCTTACTGACGAATATCTGCAAGGATTTGTAGTATGCAATCTTCGTCGCCTTAAAGTAATGCGAAAGTGGATGACCGTGACAACCCCCTCCCCCCCCAAAAAAAGGCCTCAGTTTTTCAAGAAAATTCAATTCTGAAGATGCAAAATATTGCAGTAGATTGTATGCTACTATTTTGTAACAACAGGGTGGCTATCATTTACAACAGTTACCGACAGGCCCCCAAGTGAAAAGTGGGGGAGGAGACGGTAATCCCCTTAAACGTTAGTAACAAATACTCATTTATTTTCAGTACTTGATCATTTTTCTTAACAAAAAATCAGGATATATGGCCAATAGCTCTTTGCCTAATACCTCTGGAACATTGTTAATTTTCTATTGATAAACTAATTTCACTTTTGACATTCCTTTGCTGAAAACAAATACAAGCTGAAAACAAATACAATTAATCAAGTAGGGTAGGCTGTAGCATTATCTGATACTACCTAGACAGTCTCTTGAATTCTAATTTTAAAGAAAATGCGTTTTTTCTTTTTAAACGGAGAGTAGCTTTTACAAGGCAGATAACATCTTAGTGCTTTTGAGTGAAGTTGAAAGACCGCAGATACTTTAAGTACTGCTACTTGATTAAAGCATCGAGTTAATCATCATTGTAAACCTTATGAGTTGTTTCCAAATCACTGTCGCTTTTAAATCTAGATTTGATAAGGTAATCTTTTAGATTACGAGCCCTCCTATAGGCTAGAACCGGGGGGTGGTTTCGGGAAAATTTGACGCAAGTTCAGGTCTTTCCATATTAAGTGGCATTGTCTTAGCAAAATTTCTTTAAGTCCTTTGGTTTTGATGTGGGGTGTGTACGTGACAACTATACTAATGCAGCATGCACAGATTGAAGGTATTCTTGTATCCCACACCACACAAAATTGTGTAAACTTGTGTAAAGCGGAAACAAACATGACCTGCGCGTAATTTCAATGAAGCAACTTCCTGTTGCTTGAACCGGAGGAGTGCAGTCAGATCTTTCGCAAGGACCCAAGTGGGAACAGTCTTGCGGTTGGCCATATACTTTCACAACTGACTGAGTGTGGTGCGATCATCATCGGGGGATCAAGTGGGAACACGGCCATTATCAATAATGCGCAAAGTCCAATTTAACAATGAATGCAGTCAGAGCTGGGGATTGTTGTCGCCTCGTCGTTCTCCACAGCATTTATTTGTCTGCATGTGGTCAAATACTGGAACTATTGTCAGACATAAGGAACAAATGTAATCTTTGTGTGAAGTAAAGGTCTTGTTATTTATTGAATGAGTAGTGCTAGCTTTTAATGTTACAATGATATAGATGTAATGTGAGGACTGTGAGCTGATACTGCTGTTCAGTACTGGCAATCTCTTCAACACTTCTGGACTGTGAAACAGCTGTAAGATGTGTGACAAACTGCCTAGTGGTGGACATGCCTAGCACATAGATAACGTAGGTTCTATGTAGAGTTTGTGCCTAGGATTTTGTAATTTTGTGTTAAGGGAAGATGACTTTTAACACTCAGACACTCCCATGTTAGGATGAAACTTAATTTGGAAGTAATTGTAATCTTAATATCTTGTCAGGCTTACTCCTGCGGTGGCGATAACCATGCTGATCTACGTATTCATCACTCCTTACTTTGGCTATGGACCATATGCTCAGTTGCTAGGAGTAAGGCAGCAGTGCCCTAAGTACTGGTGGTCTAACCTACTGTATATTAACAACTTCTACCCCACTCAGTCTGCTCAAATGGTAAGGTTTCTTCTGGACAAAAGATTTGAGATGAGTTTGTGTAAATAAATGTGACTTAAATTCAGACCAAGAGGTAGCTCTTGTAGTTAAGCAACCATAAGCAACCAGGAATGTCAGAGAAGCCTGAAAAGACTTAACATGGATTGCAACTTCACACTGGGTAGTTTCCAGTCAAACATTCTTACTCAGATTTGGAATATTTTCAGTTTAGAAGTCATTTCAGGTGGGACAATGGTAGACTGCTGCCAGATGGAAAACCCACCGCTTGTTGATCTTGCCATAAAGCTTACTGTTGTTAGGGCTGCTTGCATTAAATACCACTGCCTTTGTTGATTTGGCTATACCACTCTGTTTTACTCACATTGTAGTATAAGTACTATGTATTTATTCTTCTCATAACTGAATGCTGGATTGAAGATTTTATTTGGAGACATACTGGAATGATAATGTCTATGAACATTGGGTTTTGTACCCAAAAGCACAGAGTTTTTTCCATCTCTGTGTGTTGGAATGATTAGGTTTTCTTCTATCTGGTATGCACAAGTAAAAGTGATACGTGGACAAAGATTTTCATGGCTGTGTAACATTTTAAAGTTGCTGTGAGATATGAAGTGAAGTAACAGTTTGAAGCATTTTTATATCAATATTTTGATTTTTCTGAATTCTCTACTCCTTTTTTCCCATCTTCTTCCTACAGTGCATTGGATGGGTGTGGTATCTTGCCAATGATATGCAATTCTTTGTTATCAGCCCACTCATACTAATTCCACTTTACTTGTAAGTATTTACTTGAGGCATTGTAGGAGTAGGCCTACTTTTTGATTCCTTGCCGAAGGTCAAAGGAATCTATGCGATGGTGATGTCGTGTGTGTGTAT
>JAAAJZ020038748.1:0-10230 GCA_010015985.2 Actinopyga echinites
AAATATTTAGTATTTGAGATATTATAAACAGAAGAAAAAAAAAAAACAAGCCAACGATGCCCAGGCGCCGCCCGGGGGGGGGGGGGGGGGGGGGGGGGGCATGTCTGGGCAGAAAAATTGCTCTTTTCCACAGAAAACTTTGTCCCGTTTGGGCCAGAATTGTTACTGAAGAATTGTTATAAAGTTTGGGCAAATGAGCGCAGCAACCCGTACCTCCCTCTCCCTTCCTCCTGCTGCCTAAATATGATTATGCAAAATTTAGTCCTTTTCACTGTTGTCTCCCACTAGAGATCATGACCACAGTAAATATATTTGTACTCGTACTCTTCAGCTTGGATGTGTGAATGTCGTAACAATCACACCATGAGAGTGTCAGGAAATCGCACATAACACTTCAGTCTTTAACAATGAAACGAAACCACTTGAAGAGACAAGTCAGAAACATAATTTAATTATTCAGCTTTCACTTTACTTCTGACTGGTAAATTTTATTGCAATGAGACCTTAAGAAACACAATACATACCAGCAATTAATACTTGATCCCCATGGAGGTGGTTAGGGCCTTTTCCAGGGGAAATAAAGGGGGTCATAAATGAGACACATCCATTTAAACTCTTTGTCTACAATCCTCCTTTTGATTCTCTAATGGTGGCAAAGAAATTTCAGCCATCTTATTAGATGAATTTTTGCAGATGTTTCTATAATTCAGGCTGCTCCCTTCCAATTTCCCAGTTTTGTTTCAGAGACAAACCTAGAATAACAGAAGGGATTACGGGGCCAAAGGAGTTACAAAAGAAGGCATTAATAGATAGAATTCATTGACATCATATAAATATAGACCAATCATCACTAGGCAAAAGTGTTGCCACCTTTCCACATGATCTTTGTAAGCCTTGAGTTTGGACTTGGTCAAATAGTTCAATAAATAAGTTACACAGTAAAATGGTGAGGGGCCAATTCTGAGACAGCCTGGTAACTTCAGAAATTTTCCTAGAAAATACAAGTCTCAGTCATATGTAACAGTTGGTATGAAGGTATTGAAGGATATAAATTACACGTGATTTCCATGAATGTTAAACTTGTCTGAAATGTTACATGTTCAGCTTAAATAAAATATATTACTATCAATAATGTGTGCAGTATCAGGGCCGTAGCCTGGGCAAAATTCCTAGGGGGGCAGTCCACACACTGTCTATGTAGAGTGCCACCATCACTTAGCAAATGGTGTATGTACAATTTGGAAATCTCAGGGAGGCAGTTGCCCCCTGCCCCCCCCCCCCAGCAGGCTACAGCCCTGAGTATATGAGTAAATTGTAAAACATTAGGCTGCAGTCGCCCAGACTTAAGAAGCATGAGGTTAAGGGAGTATTTGTAAGCCTACTATCAATATTTTAACAAGTCTGTGATCTGACTAAAACTGATCATTTCATGTTACAGCAGGTTTACTGGCAAGGTATTCCCAAACTTATGTCCATAACAACAATGAAAAAGTACTGAAATACTCGTACCAATCAGTCGTACAGTGTACACAGCAGTTGGCACTTCAACCAGGTAGACGATGCAATGTACACTGCCCATACAGTCGGTACAGCGCATAACTGTACTTCTCATCTAGTCCAAGCATGAACACACAGGGTGCAAAAGAAAAAAAGCTTGGAAAAATTAACTTAAAGAACTACTTGTCCCTACTGCATGTCTAAAACACCTGGAACACAAGAAAGGCTAAGGCATGATCAGTCTACCTGATTAATGCATCATCCATGCAACATGCTACACTCTTAGATGGAGATATACAAATACAACTGATTCACATAGAATTACCTCCTTACATAACCACCAGTAACAAATACATTTGGGAGATGCAACAGTGACATACCTACAAACCAAAGTTTAGTTACTTCTCTCAAATTTAATACAAAAGCTGTTATGACATGCATACCCCACTATAGATAACAATGCTACTAATTTGTTTGCAGTAAAACTAAGTTCATACAACAATTGCAAATTTAATAATGAATAGCTTAACCTAAATTGACAGTTACAACTATGTACTTTGACCACCCACTCTTATTTCACACCAAAACCCCATACCACTGTTTTTCAACACCAAATCCTAAATTTACCACCAGCAAGA
This sequence comes from Actinopyga echinites, assembly GCA_010015985.2. Lineage (NCBI taxonomy): Eukaryota > Metazoa > Echinodermata > Holothuroidea > Aspidochirotida > Holothuriidae > Actinopyga > Actinopyga echinites. Next base: position 2,136 of record JAAAJZ020038748.1, read on the forward strand.
AACATCTTGGAACAACAAAAGTTCACCTTCTGTTATGACATGTCTATATGACCCTCTACAGCTACATCTTTTCTTTGCATTTCACATCCCAGAAAACGTCCTCTTTCTTCCAATTTATCTTGCTCCATCAGGTGCTCTCATCCAAGGTCATCCTCATGAATGAGTTCCCCTCTCCCTCCCCTTCCTTCAACATCTGAATCTGCCTCTGATCAGAAGTGTTAAGGGTTGCTCCATTACATGGAAGCTAGGTTGGACTTATAGTCAGTACACCATCAAGTTCAAGAAGTACAGTTACTGTTTGCAACTAAGGTCACTGTTTTATTTCAAAATTTCAACTTACAAAGGTAAAGACTTGAGTTCCAACTCTTTCCAAAATAACATGACAATGACCCACACAGCATGATGCTTCAAATTTCAACTTGCTGTATTCATTCTCATCCTGTGTTCCAAACCGACCATGTCACTCTTCATGGGAAGGGTTATCTCACAATGATTCCACATCTGCGTCACTGATACTTATTTTTGACATACACATCTTCCTGGTACGGTGTCTGACATATCAATTCATCTTCCACTTTTTCAAGCTTCCATCTATGATCAACAATTTCCAGAGCTTCCCATTCAGCCTGTAGCATAAGAAATGAACAAATACTTTAAACATAAACCAGTGTTAACAAAGTACAAAAAAAGACAATAAGCAGAGGTGGAGGGGTGGGAGGTTGGGAATGAATACATAACATGCAGACAGATGTGAATTTTGGTTCATATTGTTAACACCATTAGTCATGCAGGTCCATTCAAATTTTCACCTGAATGGTTATTGTGGGGATTTTGACCATCCAGTGATGAATTTGTAAAGCTAAGAAACACCCAGTGACTGACCTTGAATGCCTTAGATGGGTCAGGAGCCATTGCCATAGGTTGGGCCATCTGTTGTTGCATCAACCGTGTTTGATCTGCAGCTGTCATGTCAAAAATCAACAAAATATCTCATCGCTGGTAAACAATATCCTCAATGGGATTCACTTTAAAATGACTGAACAATTTCACAATTTAAAATTCAAGTTACATAAACAGTCCAAATATAATCACTAGTAACAAGACACCAGAAAAATATTTGTATTAAAAAATGTAGATGACATTGATCTTTGACTGATCTTTAATCTTTCCTGTCAAACCCATGAACGGATACTGCTATACTTCTGACTTTAGAATAGCACACAACGGCCTGTAGCTGAGGAGGAATAAGGGGGCTGGGGTGACAGGGACTTCCTCCCTTGAAAAAACTTTCACCCCCAGAAAACTTTCAATGACCATCATATCTGCCCTCCCCCTCCCCTCTGCCTCATCCCAAAAATATCAACTCTGAAAAATTTTCCCACCCCCATTTTTTATTTGTAACCATCCACCTCGGCACAATATAACTCTTTGTAAACAAAAGTGATATGACTTTTATAACTTACACTATTTTCAAAAGCTTACCATTATTTTCACCCAGAATGAGGGAATATACACTTCGTAAACCAAAGACATTAAGGAAGTACCAGCTGGCAGAGCTGACCCATGAAGCGTCAAGAGAAGCCAGCTCTACGCCTCGTTGAAGCATGGGCTTAAACCGTAACGTTAAAGGAAACGGCACCTTAGCTGTAGATAAATATAAATGACACCATTTGAAAATTAAATAAACTTCCCAGTTTTATAAAAAGATAAAACATGTGTCTTGGTAACAAAAAGTTCATAAAGTTTTAACATTTACCATGTTAGGACAAATTAGGCATCACAGTAGGAAACTAGCGGAAAAATGTTTAGACCATACTTATACTGCTCAATACTAGTGACAGAGGTTCAGATGGCAGATGACATTTTGAAATAGTTATTTCATATAATGTTGGAAATTTATTCCTACAAACAACAAAACTGGAAGAAAGATATAAAGTTACTTATTTTATTTTATGCATTCTTGAGAAAACAGAGTATGAGTAATGACAGATTCTCACTTATAACAAAACCAGAGAATGTCCAGTTAATCCATCCACCGATGACTATCATAGGTAAAATGTTTGTCAGATTTCCCTTCATCATTTCAGTCAGCATTGAAGGATCTGAAAGATAAAAGAATTACAGCAAACACAAAGGAGAAAAATGAACAAATGATACAGGTTCTAGTAATACATTAAAAATACCCCAGTTAAATCCATTACTTCTCTCCTTAATTTGACTTCACTGAGAGACACTTTTCACCAAAAATTTAAACTTGGCAACCAGAATCCATAATAAATCATTCCCTAAATGTAATTTCCTTTGTTTTGTCTTAATTTATTTAACCAGTACTTGATCTAAGTTTAGATTTCTAAAGTTTTTTCACATGATCCCCTTGACTAGGAATAATCTGAATCATTCTGATGTCATAAAAATTCTGACATGCCCTCTTAAGGATTTTACTTCCATTTTTTAAAACACTTCTGCTATGAAAATTTTCAGGAGTTGCTGGAAATTGGTGCATTCCCAAAAACTTTTCACCCATACACTTAGTCCAAAATCTTGATTCCAGTCACTTGGTTGAGTCAGACATAAGAATCTAATTCTTGATTCAAGTTTTTCAACAAAATCTCTCCCACATGTTTAATCCAGAGTCTTCATTCTAAACCGGAAATGAGTACCCCACCATGCCTTCAGGACAGCTGCTACAGATGGAACAGGTGACAACGCAGTATGGGAACAAAAGCCGCAGTGAGTGACAGCTACAAAGTTTAGGGCATGAGTTCCCTGAGATGTAATTCTTAAAGGGGATGGCAGTATCAAGAGAGGTGTGCTTACAATTTCAAACTTTGTGGAATATTAAAAAAATATTAAGAAATATTTGTGGAAATGCATTCTTTCCTGCAGGAATTGACAAAAGTTATGAATCATTCCTGGAATTCAGCTGCTAATGCAAACCATGACAAATCAACAATCAGTGAGTGAAGACTTGTATGTATTGGTGATGGAAGTTCCTTTGCACGAGACATATCTTTTTCATCTGTTTCAAAAGCCAACACTGCCTTTAATGATACTAACTGGTTTGCTAAAATTCCTTAAAATTTGATAAAGTATATAATATTCACCTGCCATGGGGTTCTGCATGTTTGCCTCTCTTTTCTGTGTTTTAAAGAATCCACTATCCTCATCATTGAAATAATGCTTCCTCATCTGAAATGACTGTACAGTAACAAATGGAACAATGTTACTACAGTGGATAAAAGCTTGAGAGATATAAAGAGACAGTTCCACTTTTAATACATCAATTTCTGCCATTTGATGCCCATCAAATAACAAGATTTCCCATGTTTTAACTCTGGTGACCCTAAATCACCTTTGACCTCTACAAAAAATATTAAGGTTCCTGTACTCAAAATGAAGCACCTGCATGCCAAGTATGAGTTTCATGAAAGTTCTAGAGATAACCCATGAACAAGGTTTCCTGGTGTTTCAGGACCTGAAATGACCTTTGACCTCCACCAAAATTAGCAGGATTCTACTCAATATGGTGAATCTACTGTATGAACCATGTATGAAAGTTCAAAGTTATCAGAGTTACCCTTATAAAGCTATCTCATGCACAAGTTATTCATCACTAGAACAAATACAGGCAAATGTACAAACACACAATACTAAAACATGTATACACACAGGCCATTACCAAAGCATAGGTCTCTCTCCCTACTGTACATCAAAACCAAAACTTACACTAGCTACAAATAGCTTATTAGCAAAGAAATATTGCACCATTCACATATTTGACATATGAGCACATAACCTACCTTTTTGGGCAAATAATGTCCATTTTCTCTCAACATCTTACTTCTCAGTAGCACCTGCCTGTGAGTTTAAATACATACAGAGAGATGAAATTCTTAGAAAGTATGACACTCTTGTAAACATGTCAAAAATATGCATATGTCTGATAAGGTATTAAATCTATTGGTGACTGATTAAGTCAGCTAAGAACAAGGTGAAAATTCTAGTTTTTCCAGGGGGCTCTTTTCAAATATTTTGAAGAAAAAAATTACCCCCCCCCCAAAAAAAAAGTCGGAGGGGGGATTGGGGGTCTTTTGTTCTTGTTCCCCTCCTACTCCAGCAATGAACAAGATGCATCCTGACCAGCACTGAATTTTTCTCCATTGTTGCCTGAAAATTACTGTTATGTGTAGATGGGGTACAGCAAGTTTTATTTTTGTTTGGGAGTGAGGGTGGGGTATTTGATGAAACAAGCATTACACACCTGCTGTGTTTTAAAACTGGTTTAATTTACAGTTTCTATTAGCAGTTTTTGTTGACAATTTTTACACATCTCATTTCTGTACATTCTTACTGATGAGCAGAGGTGGCTATTTTCCTGGCATCTGGAATTTTTTTCACCCAACTCAAATTCTTTCTGGGGGTGACTTTTGCTGCCAAGAAGGCAAATCACCCCTCACTCCAATGTATTTCCAATGTATTCTACATGCTGACTGCCCAATTCTGGCCAGTGTCTTGATCATTTACTTGATAGATTCATATTGTTAGCATTTCCAATGATAGGATGACTCCATAAATACCACAAGAAATGAAGGAAAAGCTTCACAAATCCAGACTGAATTCCCCTTCAGAACTCTGACTTTTTATACTTTCCTTCATGGTCTGCTTCTCTGCTACAAGTAAAGGGAGGAGGGACCATACCACATCACCTGATATCCACACATGTCCCCTGTTGAACCTCTAGATTTTGATAAACTTTGATCATGTGTTGCTTTATGGTCAAAGTAACAAATTAACTTTCAGCTCAGTATAGAGGTGGTTTTGAAATAACAGCCCCTTAAAGATAGCTTGTTTGATACTTTGAATTTTCAGAGACAGATACAGGTCTTTCAACTGGAAAGGGTAGGAGCCTGAAAATTGATTCTATGGATGACTGTTATCCATATTTTTAGAATCTACATTCAGAAACAATGTGTCTTTCTCATTTTGACATAAGAGGTAGCCTACCTGAAGTATTTTTTGACAGCAGACATAATATTTTTGAGGGTGCCTCATTCCCAGACCATGGGTCCAGTGGTATTCAAATTGTAAGCATAAATTATGTGGGTATAGTCTAGGCCTACATTACAAAGTTCAGGCATATTGACCCTTCATTAAGGATTTGACTGTGGTTCAAAGTGGGCACCAGATACAAACATACCATACAACTTAGGCCCATATTCAAGTGGGTGGTTGACAATGAAGGCAACTATTCAGGGTACTGAAACATACAGCAAGTAAACATTTGTAAGATCTTCAACTGTGCCAAATTTCAACTAAGTTGTGCCTTCACTTCTTCCAGGTTAAGTAGGCCCCCTGGGTAAAGTTCAGTCATTTTTATAATTTCAAGATTTGGGGCATGGCCTTGTTTGGGTGTCCAGACTTTTTGCAAATCATGTCCAACAGCATTTTATACACCAAATTGTATGAGTCCATGTTGACCTTCCAACTACTGTACCCCTTCAAATTATTACCCCTTCAAATTATTACCCCTTCAAATTATTACGCCTTCAAATTATTTAGCCTAGGCCTATAGGACAAAAAGGAGTAATTATAGAATACCCCACCATGCACAAACACCCTTTTTCTGAGTAGCTACACCAAGACTTCAAATCAGCCACAGTTGCAGATATTTATTTGAAAACATCGAATTAGTCTGAAAACAACTAATCACAGAGACATTAATTTAAAGGCTTTATGGCCTCAACCCAGACAGTTAAAATTCTCCCCACCCAGTTTACTTCAAGCCCCTCCCCCAATTCAAAAAACGCCTTGGAAACTTCCAGAAATGAGACATAAACTACATAATTCCAGTTCTGCTGAAGACACAGCATTGTGTGGCTTGTCACTGCTTCTTGCAATTTGAGAATCTTGAACACTGCACACTACGCTCACCAAGGACATTCTGATAACCACAGTTGTGTCCATTTGATTTGACCAATTACAGTAGCTAGTTCAGACTTGCAGTAATGTTTGAATTTGCCCACTTGTTGTCAGTCAAAGGAAGGTGACCTATCGTGAATTCTTATAGCCTCAGAGAAGAAACTATATTTGGAGTGAGGCCTGAGTCCCTTTAACTTTCAAGACAAAATTCATGCCATGACTTTTAGCCACTATAGGGAAACTTTTCAAAGAAAATACCGGTACCTTTCGCCGTCCTTGTGAAATTTCTTCCCATACGCCTATAATCAATGTCATCGTTTTATACTTATTTCCAGGGTAAGTTACAACACAAGTGTATGTAAGGTTAGATTATGGTCTGCATTTTCTTTTGACTATTAAACTTCGAAGAATGTGTTGATCTTGTACAGTTTTTTTTTTCCTGATGTACATAAGAGGAGTGCACCAAATATCTGCAGGAGTAATACACGTCCACAACGGGCAATGACTCTGGGGATGGTCGATCATCCGGGTCTTTTTTGCGAGGCTAGCATAGCAACGCCGTCAGGGACCAAAGATGAGGTAGCTACTCGTGGAGAAGTAAGTAGTGCGTCGTTCCCAGAACGTGCAGTGACAGCCATACTTCAGTGTAGGTGCATGGTTAGCTGGCAAGTGCTGGTAGCCATAGACACGGAACCGGAACTGACGTGGCACTGAAAATTCCCATTGTAAGTCCTGGGGCCTTTCCACAAAGAGTTACGCTAGATCTTAAGTTTGATTCCCAGTACCTTAGTCAACAGCAAATCAAATCTTAAGATTGAACGTAACTCTGTGTCGAACGGAACCCTGCTCTCTAAAAATACTTGGGTCAATTTGGCCCAAAACTGGGTCAGGAGGGAACCGACCCAACATTATTTGATCAAATAATGACCCAAATTATGCCTCATTTGACGCAAAGTGGGTTGAAATTTGATCCAAAATATTGGTTTAATTCCCTCGTGACCCAACTTTTTTTAGAGTGTGGGGTCTGTTTCATAAAGACTTATGATCGATCTTAAGTTTAATTTATCATGCATTTGGCCTATTTAAATCAAGCTTAAGAAAGAGCGCAACACTTTATGAAACGGGTTCCTGAGCCCTATTTCATAAAGAGTTAAGATCAAAATTAAATTCGATTTGCATAGGTCAGTTGCATGAGAAGTCAAACTTAAGATTGATCGTATCTCTTTATGAAACAGGACCCTGGTTGTGCTTTCATAAAAAGAATAACTCAATTAAACAGTTGTAAAGGATCCGACTAAAGACAAAAAAAAAATCATGCAGTTGTCTGAGGATAAAATTGGCCAGAATTGTTTATATTTTCCTTTTTTCCCTGTGAAAGTACAATATATCAATTAAAGCAATATTAAAAATATACATTCATTTAAATAACTCTATTTCAGATACAAAGACAGCTCATGTAGATATTAATGTTATAAATGTCAAATTTACAATTACTTAAGCAGAATTCCAACCTTAATATTGAATGGGTAACTGGTAGCAGATTGAAATCGTTCTGACTGCATGATCAAAGTCATCAAACGTTTATCGATTGACAACTTTTCATTCAAGATATTACATATTAATATTTAAATGCTAGCTGTGTTGTGTAAATTATTTCTCCATTTAATATTCATTAGGTATTCATTAAATTGTGCATGAGTCGCTGTCTAGCAATGTTTCTGTAGAATGTACGAGTTGCTCAACGGAGTCCATGAGGACGTTAATTGTTACACTGCTCGTCAAATTTTGCAATGGTTTTGGGTAACTAAGCACATTTTGAAAAGGGGGGGGGTTCGACCATTCTAATTTTTCTGCAGCACGTTTACTGTACGCAGTCACCATATTTCAAATTCTGGAAAATTACCTATCATGTGATGCTTTTTTACGAAACAAAGTTTTCAATATTTTCTCCTAGTTTTGGCCCCTATTGTGAAAGACCATCAGTCCACTTGAGATTTGACACGTAACCCTGATTTTGACAAAATGAATAATTCTAGAAAAATGATCTTTGCTTACATCCGCTGGGAAAAAACAACAACAACAGAAGAAAAGTTCCCGTACCGCATGCCGTACACGGTCCTAGACACCATTTGATCAGGCATGTGAGTCGGTTTATTATAACTACAATTTTATAACT
>JAAAJZ020038859.1:0-20221 GCA_010015985.2 Actinopyga echinites
AGCAATTCGGACAAAGATTAACAGTAGGATTATCGTAAAGAAATCAATTGATCTATAATGGCTGCGAGAATGTGATTAGAGGATAACAATTGGTTTTGAACAATTACACCAGCTTACAAAGACTTTGCTTTTACTCCATTCGTAGTAGCTCCATGACAAATCTGCCACTTGTTATAGTCCGGAGAGAAATCCTTCTCTGGTCACAAGCCGTGTTTACTTTGATACTGATGATAAACCACCGCAACACATCTATCTTGCTTATTAATTGAGATACCTGAATACGGAGGCAATGGTTATTGTAGCTTCTGATTGGCAAAAGTCAGAATGGGGCACGTTACCTTCCTAATCTTCCCTAATCCTTCCTAATCTATAAGCCGCCCCGTGGAGATTTAAACAAAGAATACTTCATACTTCATATGTATCAGACAGGCTCGAATAAATACTAGGTAATCTTGGTAATGGGCCAGTTTTGTTCAGATTTAACTCAATGACGCCGCTTTTTCTGCAAACAGTTTATGGAACAGAAAAAGCATCCCCCAAACGGTTGAGCGAAAGAAAAAAAATGTTGCAGTCATGAACAACATTGTAAATAAGGAAAAAGAAGATCTGTCATTAACAGATATAACATATTTGAATAGAGAGAGGCAATAGTTGACAATTAAATACCTATTTGTAGGTTTATATGTCTTGGATCAAAGATCTGTCTGAATTAGTCCGGACTGAGGGTTTCGTGGGACTTAGCGCCCTTTGGTATTCGTACTTTAGAAAGACATATATCAGTTTCAATTATTTAAATTTAAAAATGAGACGGAACACAATTTCACCCTCATTGTTATTATTGTTATAGACCCTAATTGAAATGCACGTAAAGTAGTTTGGATGACTTGGGTTATTGCATGGAACTACAGTATTACGTTATTGTTTAAGCGGGCGTACTACCTGATACCTAGGTGACATGCTGCGCTAAACACGAGGAGACCCACGACAGATTGGGGAGGTACAAACCTCACTGCACCGTACCACCCCCTCGTCCCTCGATATTGCTCACATGTTTCTTCTTATTTTTGCTGTAGGCACGCGTTGCCACAGATTCATCTGCATGGATGATCCATGAACAAAATGACCCTGCATCCTTTCTGTCAAGTTTACTACATGGCTGCGTACCTTCTTAACCAGGAGAACCCCAACGTGGTTAATATCGTGTTTGCGCATTCACGTGGTCACTCCATCAGTTCTGCTGGGAATGTTTTATCTAGCGTGTATCATTTAACGCCTTTTGTTATTTCTATTAATTGAGATAAGATTTTGAAACAACATACAACCTTTTAATGATTGACCAATGAGCCCTATTCCAAACCTGCTGCTTATTGATCAAAGGAATTTACTCCCTAATGTATGTATTCACAAAGTACTTACATAGTGAACTGCTTTGGTCAATGGCCCTCTTCGTCTTTTTACAACGAACACGAAGTATGCTTGATTAAAGCTATTCACCTCATTGCATTTCAATCAAGTGTATTGGAAGTTTGCGAACTGATCGACACCATATAGTCAACGAACTGCAGAGCAAATATTAGATGAAGGTAAATACCTTTTTTTGTTTTCATTAACCGACACTTTGTACCCTTTAAGCCGGTTTACTTAAGAAACAAGTTCTAAAGTTGAATACATGCAATAGACGGAAAGAAAATTAGACCACGTACAACAATGACACTTGAAATTCCAATCTTAAGAACACTAGCAAGTGTAACAATATTTATGACTTGAAAACACTGGTTGTAGAACGTAAAACATTAAAAATTAAAGTTTATAAATTTGCCTCCGCCCAGATATTTTGAATTTAAGGCTGCATTAGTTGTATCAAGGAATTGGTGTAAGGGGATGTCTGAGTGGGCAGTAGTTAACTAGTTTAACCACATTGTTTCTCATTAAAACATGGAAAATCCTAGTTTTTGTGTAGTTCAAAATATAAATGAGAGCAAAACTTCACTCCTCGGGATTGGCAATGATGTATGATCGAGCAGGGGGAAAGCACCATACTCTCTAAATCCAAAGAGTGAAATTGGTGACGGATCGAAGTTACGATTGAAAGCTTCAGTCTGTGTAAGAGTAACTCTTATTCTAAGTAAAATTTTTAATCTAAACTCGGATGGGTCCCTAATTTCATTTTGTTAGAGTGATTTTTCACTCTCGTAGAACTGAAGAGAGTACTGGATTCCTAAATAGGACGCTTTATTGCATGAGGTTCTGTTTAGCTGATTTTCTGGAGTATTTCTTTGACATTAAAGACGTTAAAAGGTTGTCACACTGCTCAGAATTTAGAAGCAGGGAAGTGTATGGACAGATGTAAGGGCAAGTGGGAGAGAACCTTAACTGAAACATCATTGGGAGCCCTGCTTGGGACTGCACCTTCGCCCAAGTTGTGGCTATTTTCTTGACTCCCTCTCTTCATGCCAAGGCCCAGCAAACTCTTGAGCCATTGGCTTGAGAAGGACATTTTCCTCAGCCTATCTGAGAAAAAGACCTACATAAGTACCACTAAAAGTATGACATTCTGACCTTGATCGATCGATATGGCTGTACAACAAGCTATTAAATTAGGGCAATACTGAGAAGGATAACATTTCAAGTTTCTTTGAATTAATGACTTCCTCTGAAAAAGGAGTATATCAAGATCATGGACTCCATAACAAGGGATTCACCGAGCGAAGATTAATTGCATCCCAATTTTTCGGATGGTTTTCATCCAAAATATTGCAAGCCTGGGCTACAATATTCAGTTTTATTCATTGTTGCTTTCGTAACACCATGCAGGAACTGTCGTTAGTGATTAAAACGGATTGGGTTACAAGAAGTGGGATTAAATTTGTCACCTCACTTGGGACAGGGAGCTCCTTACTTGGAAAGATAATCTAGTGTCGGTCATGGGTAAGTTGCCGGCCAGAAACTCGGGAGGTCAGTGGCCCTGTGCCTTTTTGGCAATAGTGGTCCACAAATTCGGATTCTTGGCATTCGCTTGAAAGCTGAAAAAATGCAATGCAAGCTTAAAGTTTAAGAGCGTAGTGTCAGCTTACCCCCACACGCAGCGTTGTCCACAGTTACATATATATGTATAGAAGGTGTAATTTGTATATGTCCTCTCCTAAATTCTTCTTGCTTGTAATAAGAGGCTTTGAAATACATGCAACTTTGTATTCAGTTATTAAGGTACCAAATTTCGTCCACACTCCCAATATGCTCAATATGTGCTAACGACATGTTGGAAAAAGTTTCATTGCTGTTGATATGCTTGAAATCAATCCACTATCAGAGACGATTTGCCCATTGTATATTCATAGCAGGGGATAATCATGACCGGTTACCGATCTAGTCCAAGTTAATTATGAGAGCTTGCTTGAGATGGAGATGTTCTCTGACGGACAGAGGTCAGTGAGTCTTTCTTTTAACCTGAAACACAAAGGTATGGTTTAGATTTCTGATTCGGGATATACTGTAGCCAATGAAAGTTCCACCAGGGAACTCCATGGTAGTTCCCTGGTTCTGTACGAATTAACGTCCCGTCGGTTGTCTGTAGGTTCACTGGGGGAATGTTGAAGTCGAGTCACTGGCTTCAAATAATAAAGAGACGGCAACGTTGTGTTTCGTTAGGGAGAGAAATTAATAGGAGGTCAAAGTGAAGTGGATGTGGTTTATTAATAGTAAACTATGAAAAATAAGGCTGTTCGTTCACCTGCTGTAAAGGATGGGGATTATGTGGTCCAATTGTTAGAGGGGGACTGAGCCTTAATTATGGTAAGTTAATGTACAGAATTTGAAGAGAAAATACATGTTGAAAAGAAAATTCATGGAGTGTAATTTTGCATAAATTAAAGACATGCATTTCCCTTAGTCCCATTCCTGTTTTATGTACTTCATATTTTGCAACACAGTCTTTATCATAACTTGGTGTCAGTAAATGGTGTTTAATATAGGCATAAACATCGGTATGAGAAACCCAGCACAATAATGTGGTACACTGTTTAAACAGTAAATTGAGTATGTGTTGAGACTGTGTAGCCAGTATTTGAAATCATAGGGCCCACATTTGTGCAATTTGGGGGAAGGATCCCTTTTCCCCAAAGTTTCAATTTTAATCTGCCTTAGAGGCAGAGTGGTACAATTTCGACCCATTTGCTTGGGTTGTGATTATGATTGTGGTTATGATTATGATTTTAATTGTGATTATGATTATGATTATGATTGTAATTATTATTATGATTATGATTGTAATTGTGATTATGATTATGATTGTGATTGTGATCGTGTTGTGATTATGATTGTGATTGTGATTATGATTGTAATTGTGATTATGATTGATTGTGATTGTGAATGTGATTTTGATTATGATTATTGTTATGTGGTAATTACTATTATTGTTATGCTTACTGTAACACAGCTATGACTGTAGTTGTGATTATGATTTTGTGAATCATTCTTGCAGTATCCTTCACCAGAATGGGACACTGTCACACCTGAAGCTAAGAATCTTATTGACAGTATGCTTACAGTGAGCCCTTCCAAGAGAATCACTGCCACAGAGGCCTTAAAGCACCCATGGATCTTTGTAAGTATATGTAAACAACGTTTGCTGACATTCAAACCAAGGCTGTATGAGCCAGGGGTGCAGGAGGGGGGCGGTGGCTGCACCCCCATATGTCAGAAAAATGACAAAATTGGGCAAATATTTTGTGTCAGTTGGGCGGAAAATTGGACAGTTAAATGAGGTCTGGAGTTTGGCAAAAATCACTGCCATCCCTGAGAAAGACAATTCTATATGGCCATGATTCAAGCAAATGTAATAGGGAAGGCTTCCCCGGCAGTACGATTCAGAGAACAAAAAAGTCCAATGTTTTTGAGAGTCCCTGCAGTTATTTTCATTGTCCTTGTGGTAATTTAAGACGGTATTGTAGCTCATTATCAAAATTCCTTCAATTTTATGGCATTTTTTGGTAGAATACGTTGATGTTAAGGGTGGTTTAGTTTTATGCTAAAAATATTTGAGTGTTTTATGAGACCTGTAAGGCTCAGTGGCAGGCAGACATGTCATTTAACCAAGGCAGTGAAGTTAAGTGTCCATGAATGTTACATGTCAAATAAATACTACTCGTAACATATATGAACATCATATACAACATCTCAAGACATAGTAGCAAACATGATGTCACTTAAGGAGGACAGTGATTTTTTATGAATTGTCAGTTTTACTCTCAAAAAAATTGAAAATAGTAAGAAATGCTTCAGTTCAAAGTTGCAAGTGTATGTATCATTTATCCAAGACTACGATGTTTGGTGTTTGTCAGTTAAACTCTCAGAAGATGTGAACATCAAAAGAAATTCTTTACCACATTGTAGCAAGCATGTTTGTCTTTCATCATTGGGACAGTGATGTTTCTCTTAGTCAGGTTAACTCCCAAATTATTTGAACATCACATGAAACAAATCAAGACACATTAGCAAAAACATGTGTCTTTTATTCTGGGACAGTATTGTTAAGTGTAAGTCAGTTTTTCTCAAAATATCATTTAAAACTCTTCAAGATAACAAAGCAAGCATGTATGCCTTCATCCAAGACAGTGATTTTTAGTTAAAAGGCTGGTGAACTCAAATATTTGATGCCCACATGTAGTAGCAAACATATTTAATGGGAAAGTAAGGTGCTGTGGCATGATGTCTTTCCAGTGTTAAACGGCTAGTCGATGTGTGAATGTTTTTTATATCAAAGACAAGAGAATGCGCTACCCATTTACAAAATTTTATTAAAAAAGGTACACACAACCATTGAGTTTTCACTAAAACAATTGTCTGATAACATTGTCAGAATCCTTGATTAGGCTTGAATATTTGAAAATAGTATGAATAATTTCAGGACACAGTAGTAGACGTCTTCACAAGGTACTGGTTTTTAGTGTCCAGTCAGGTTTCCCTTTGTGTATTTGAACATTAAGTGAAAAGATGTAAAGCATATTGCATCCAATGCTAGAGGAAAGCTCTCAAGCATGATGTCTTTACATTCATAGATGCCATGTGAATGTTTTTATCAAAGATCAGAAAATGTACTCTCATTGACAGAAAGCTTATTGCAGAAAGATCGTGAAGCCTTTAGAGTTTTTTCTGTAATAATTGTCAGGTAATACTGTAAGAATCCTTGATTAGGCTTCGTCACCCCTGGTATCAATTTGCACGGATCCTGCCAGCGGGCCTCGTTGACAATTTCAATAGAAGAGGCCTGTAGCATTTGACATCAGAGTAGAATTGGCCTCAAATCAAGATAGATTCTTGACAGAGAGGTGTTTAATATTTTATTTGCTTCTCAAGACAAGGCTTTGAAGCTAGCCACGCTGTCGGAGGACGGCAGACCAGGTTTCCACGCTGCAAATGTAATTGAGTCGTGCCTGGATTAGTTTGGTTCACAGCTTTTAGAACCTGGTTTGCGATAAATTATGATAAAATTTTCATTATTTCCATGGAATTGAAATTTTCACGCCTGAGGGAGAAAGGTAACTCCTAATAAAGTTGTATGGTTGGACTGTAATTACCTAAATGACACAGGGAATGATGTATGAACGGGTGTATGTACAGCAAAGATTAGCAAGGAGTGAGATATTAAATACTGGGAAGGGTGACAGTCTTACAATGTAATGCTGTGTTATTTTTATGGGTAAAGTCATTATCTGTTCGGTTTCAAAGAAAGGAGAGAAGGGATGTAGTCATACTTATGCATGTAGGTGTGTGTGAGCACTTAATTGCAGACACAGTATCTGAAAAGGGAAATCATTGAAAGGTGTAATATTTAGTAGCTGGAATCCCATGTTGAGAAGATCCCTGTTTGTTGGTGTGAAGGTTAAAGGTCATTTGGGGTCAGTGGGGGGAGGTGAAATTGCTTGGAGGAGAAATTAGTATGAAAAAGCAGTATCTCAGGGGACTGCAATTCCTGCAAGAAAGCAAAGTTGTGTATGCCGAAAGCCCAGAAAGCTCAGTGCACTTTTGTATATTGCTTCTATGTACGTTGAAGTAGTGAATAATACACTAAAGGTAGAATTATTAATAACTGAATGGTTTTATGGTAGCTAGTCATAAGATGATGAGTTCTCTAGTGAATGAAATATTTCCTTGGATAGGTATGACATGCATAAGTAATTCAAAAGGAAATGCCATGTTTTAGTTAAGTACTCTCATTTTGACAACAGACTTAGACAATTGGTTTCTGCAGCCTGAAAAAGTCATGAAGAAGTCACAAAATTGTATTTTCACTTTCAACTCCTGGAAAGTCATGGAATTTTGTACAAAATGGCAGAAGTGATGAAAAAGTCATGGAATTTTATAAAAGGCTGTGTAATCTCCTTCACTTGAATGCACCAAGGGATTTTGACTGTAAAATTTTATGCTCAAGAACAAGTGCATAGTTGTGGATTATTTGTGATGTGGTCATGAAAAGGTCATGGAATTTTATCGTCCATGAAGTGCAGGAACCCTGTTAATATTATGCCTTGCACTTGTTTAATGCCATCCATTGGTATGTAACTAGAAACCAGGTTACACAGGACATTAGTATGACAGGTAGTGGTGGTATGGCAGCAGGAATTGATTTGGTCCTGCAGGCTTTGTAGTAAAGCAGGCATTGGTATGACTGGAGATGATGGCACAAGAGGGGACATCACTGTAGCAGCATCCATTGATATGACCGCAGGCATTGATATGACAATAGGCATTGGTATGACAATAGTCATTGGTATGGCAACAGGCAGTGGTATGACAGCAGGGTATAGATGTTGAAAAGCAGTCGTAACTATGCAGGCATAACTTCGACAGCAGACAGAGGACATCATGTGGTGATATAACATCAGATACTAGGATGATAGAAGGCGATGGAATGAGAGGGGGTAGTAGTATGGTAGCAGGCATTGATATGACAGCTTGCACTGGTATGACGATTGGTACTGGTGTGACAGCAAGGCGTGGGCTGTGAAAGCAGGCATTAGTATGATAGCAGGCATTAGTATGCATGATAGCAGGCATTAGTATGATAGCAGACATTAATATGACAGGAGGCATTAGTATGACAGAAAAAATGGTATGAGAGGGGGCATTGGTATCACAGTATCCATTGATATTACAGTGAGCACTGGTGTTACAACAGACATTGGGTATGATTGGGGTAGGGTGATGTGGGGGGGGGGCTCAAGAGAGAGGGGACACAGAGTGTGCTTGGTGCTATAAGTCTGCTGTTGTGGTGCCATAGGTGTGCTAGTGTGTTCATAGTTGTTTAAGTCCTGTTTAATGAACACCCAAATTAAAAACATTTGGGGAGTATTGGACTTTTGTTAACACTGACCTGAGCTGAATCCTTTCTTCTCTCTGCAGCAACGGGAAAGAGTGGCCTCAGCAATGCATCGGCAAGAAACTGTGGACTGTCTCAAGAAATTCAATGCTCGCCGTAAACTCAAAGTAAGATATGTTTGCTAAAAATGTCTGGAGGTCTTCTTGTTCATATTGTTTGTTCACGTTGTGAAAAATGTTTATTTTCATTGTTGTATATGAACATGAGGGAATTAGATGGCATGTTTGTAAACAATACAAATTTACCAATCGGTATCTTCCCTCCTTGCCTCCTGTGAGCAGATGTAACCTGTACTCAACCCATAAGTTGATGTAAAGTTGTTAGGTTCACATTAGGACCCCTCAATTGAGGGCGCCGTACTCTTTTCCTTTGCTTTTGTGGCAGGTCTGGGAAGACCTTGTATTTCAGTCCTGGATTTACTCAAAAAGTTTTCTCATTTGCTGGCAAAGTTTTACAGTATTCTTTATTACTTTGTTGGAATGAAGAGACTTATTGCAGGAAGTCATTTCAATTTTCAAGTTCAAATTTATTTCTCGTATGTGGAGTGTTACACAAAGTAGTATTTTTGTTACAAAACAAGTGTTTATAGCGTATGAAGGGCACTAGAAAAGTAAGAAAACTGTCAACAAAGCCAGTGACAATGGAAAGAGCAAATAAAATCAAACAAAGAGTGTAACAAAGAATTTAACAACAATTATAATGAAAAATTTAAAAATTTGAAAATTAGGAAAACTAGAAAAAAAGGCAAAGGAAAGAAAAGGAACAAAAGAGGAAGGGAAAGAGAGAAAGGAGGAAGGACACGTAGGGCCTTCATTCAAACAAATCCAAGCAGAGCTACTAAATGGTCTCCTGGGCAAGTAGCTCTCCTGGACATATGCAAACATTTAATTTTGCTCCACTTAGTTTGAACAGGAGAGCAATTTGCTCTGCTGGATGGACAGTTGTGTAATGTGTAACTGAACAGTTCTCCTAACGTTGTCACCCTGTATTAGACCAAGTATGATACTAAAAGTGTTAGCATCTTACAGTAGTCAAGTTAGAGACGTGTACTGCATCTAGGAATGAAGCTGTACAACATTGCAAATTTTCCACACATTTCCTGAGGAGAAAAGTTTTAAGTTAGTACTGTGTAATAAGGGCTCACAGATTCCCAAACTAGAAGAGTTGGATGAATTAACAGACATTTTCAATGTTGTAGGGTTCATGGGGCTTGTTTGGGATTTGTAGAACATCATGGAAGTTAAAAAAAAAGTCATGGAAAAGTAAAAGATGTTTAACAATTAGAGGTCATGGAAAATAGTAATTCCAAGGAGAAAAATGTTATGGTGAGGCCTTTAAAATTATTAAGTAAGCCTGAATCATATGGGCTGATTGGATGACTGCAAGGGGAGTTAGAGGCCACTTTTGTGATGGCAATGCAGTAACTATCATCATTTTCATTGTCGTAACTAGTCACTATGCTGTAGATAGACTCCTAAAATGGGGGGGGGGGCAGGGGGAGAAACTGGGGTGAGAATTGGTTGAAGACTGTTATGAAGGTCATGGAAAAGTCATTAAATTGCATGAAATCGTAAAAAACAAGGTGTGATGATTATCATGCTTCATAAGTGAGGGTGCTCTTTGCAAGATGTGTGATGTGGCTTCAATACCTATCAGTACAGGTATCATCACTTACATTGTAGTAGTATGAATAAAAGTAATTGCAGTTTGGAGTAAGTGGAGCATATCCATATTTTGCACACATGATGATATTATGTTGATCAAGAGATCACAATTCTTTCCATTTTTGCTCTTGCTAGGGGGCAATTCTTACGACAATGCTGGCCACAAGAAACTTTTCAAGTAAGTATATCAATGTATTTGTATTAATGTTGTTTTTCCTTGATGGTAATTGTTTCACACAAGTACGTAATTTCCTTGAACCTGTTTGACCTTTGACTTGTAAACGATGCATTGGACTTTCATCTTCAATTTTGGTAAGTTTTGTCACCTTGTAAGATCAATGACTCTTTGTGAAGTTTGTGTGAGTTCATTTTATCTAATTTTTCTGGGAAGGGAAGGGGATGGTGAGGGGGCAAGGAAGGGGGTAGGGAGGATGCTTACTTGTTTTTTTTTTCCGAAATTGTTGCTGTTGCATGACAAGTGAGGTATCCAATAAGTTTGGATTAGGTTCAGGTGAACGTTTGAAACAATTAGATTTCTGTTACACCATAGAATTTGTGATTGCGTCTTGTACCATATAGAACTATGTAATTAAGATTGGGGTTTAGACTCTATTTGAGGCTGCAAAATCGTTTTGGAGGTTCTCCAAAAGAAAAATTGGGAAGTAAAAATTCCCATTGTTAAATAAAACTCCTCTCACAGGTCTGCCACAAGGTTGCCCGGATGGCCATTGCAGAAATTTGTTTCACCCAGCGAAAACAGTCTGAATAGGATGTTTTTCTCTTATTTGTTCTCTATGATGTGTCCTGTATAGTCTCTGTGTTACATCAAGAAGAGATTACCCTTCTTTAAACTTTTGGGGATCTCAAAAGGAAGAGTGTCCTTTGGGTAAAAGATGTTTTTTTAGAGGTGAGAGGGATGGTTTCTACTTTCCATTGGCTACAAATTCAGGTTGATATGAATATTCATAGTGTGGAAGTGGTTCTTGTCACTAACAGAAGTCTGCTCCCTTAGGCCAAGGGTTAGCAAATATCCTGACTGAAGCACACCTGTTAGGTGTGTGCAATTCTGACTGGTGGTACTATTTAAATTGCCACTAGGATTGGCCCAGGTGGAATTTCCTTCAGTTTGCTGTATGGCTTACCCATCTCTCACACCAATTCAGTCCTGAGAAAGCCCATGATAGGCTCTCTAACTCCATTTATTTTTAAAAAAGTAGCACAGAAGAGAAAGTACAGATTTATCTTTTTCATAAATGGTAGGGAAATGGGAAATATTTAGCCAAAAAGCGGAATTTTGTATGATCTTGAAAGTTCTTTTATGTTCTGGTGATTAGTCTGGAAGATTAGAAACATGTTTTGGATCATGTTACATGCGTCCACAGTGTTTGAGTGTGTGACTTGAAAGTCGAAAAAATACAAAAAGCCTTGTGTCTTGGGAATTGATGAATGTGCGTACTTTGTGGGTTGTGTGTATTTGGGGCCACAATGAGTGTTTCAGTGTTTAGATTTGAAAAAAAAAACATCTGTAGGAAAATGCAAATGTATTTTTCCAGTGTATTTCTTGGGTCTTGAAAACTACTGTCATGTCTTGGAAAATCTTGAATTTGTGTCCCAAAAAGTGTAGGAACCCTGGCTATTTCAGAGTACTACGAAGTTCAGCATTTTTTCCCTCAGTTCATGGGGGATGGGTTAACATTTAAATTCTTCTCTGTAGAAAGATAGGCAACATCAAATCCTTGCATTTTCGTGTGTATCTCCCCACAAAGTTGCTTGCAGTTTCTGATTGTATCTTTCATATTTCTATCTGTACTCCATCTGTTGTCATAGCAACATAATGGTAATAACTCTCTGCAGACAGCAGGGCCAATCACTTAGTCGATGGTTTGTCTCAATTAGTAATTCCTTACCTAAAACTACCACTAACAGGTATTTTGATAAATCTCATTTTGAAATTTAATGGTTTTTCTTGGTTTTAGAAGATACCCAGGGAACTGATTTATCGAAGTGCACATGCACTTTGCTTATGTCGTGTGACAGGTTTAGTGCCTATGTTGGAGACGTCTTTATGGAAGTTTGATGAGGGAAGATGGCTGATGTATACATTAACTGTCATTCTTGGTAGGAGCAATTTACTGGAGTACTTAACTTGGTATCTTTCCTGAAGTCAGTGGCTGAGAGTACTTCCTATGTGTTCACAGAATATCGGAACGATCTCGTGACAGGGAAACTTGTAGGCAACAGATCAGCTTTCACATTGTCTAGAACTGTCATTAGTAGCAGGAAGTGCGGAAAAAAGAGGTTAGGGTTAATCTAGGTTGCGTGTGACAGTTTTTTAGTTTGCAAAGTTAGACTGTAATGCTGAAAAACACCTGCTTCAGATAAAATGCTTTCTGATCCTGTTGCAGTTACGTAGGGTCTCTTTTTCTAGTATGGCAATTTTGTTTTTCCCCCCATTACTCTTTTTTTCATGCTTCACATCATACATTTTGTTAACTACTATTTCAACTGTGCTGTGGACTTTCAAAGCAAACAGGAAATTATTTTCCCTCAATGTTTCCAATTTTCTAAAGGCCACAAAATTTGGTAGTAAAAAAGGTTGACTTCATTTTAAATATGTAATTGACTTCATATGCGTACGAGGCGGGGGGCATATGCCCTTCCAATTTGGGCAAAAATAGTTGGTTTATTCGGGCAAATGAGAGTCAAAACAAAATAAATTATACCATTTTTTGCTGGCCAAAATTCCGGCAACTTGGTCCAAAAATTATCAATTTGGGCTAAAATTATCCCTGCCCCCCTAGAAATAATGACCCCTGTATGCCTATGATTGACTTCTTCTTCTTGACATTTGGTAATGTCAGGATGCTTGAATATTTCTCAGGTAAATCTAAGATAAAACTGTCTTCACAGGAGCACAGCAAACAAAGTTACGACATATTCCATTCAGCATTACCAACATTTTGAAAAAAAAAAACATTTGAAGTATATATATCTGAACAAATTGACCTGATCGCATCACAGATTTCCCACAATGCATTGTATTTCTTACACAATAAAATTTCCTTGATAATTAGATATCTTCAAAAAAACAGGCTAATGAGAGAAATTTTCACATTCTAATATAGAAATTTTTGCCACTGTTTTTGAAAAACTAAGTTAAGAAAACACCTTAAAATGGAATGTGCTTGTAACTATGGGTTGAAGTTCTTATCACGTTTTAAGAGGATGTAGGAGTCAACCAACTTTATCTTACTCGTCTTCATGTCCTGCCTCTCATCAGATGTAATAAGTATCTTGTCACTTGGTATTAATCTAACTTGCTGGTGAAGTTTTGTTCGGTCTCTTGTTTTGTTATGTCAAATGCCTGTGAGGACTACAGGTGTAAGGAGAATTTAAACATCAGCAGAGAGTTAAAATGATACCCTTTCTTACAACGATTTGCTCGATTCCCATGACGGTCATGGTGCCCTGTTAGAAATCTGTCCACACCATTAAAATTTGGCAAGACCACAAATAGTGAAGAAACAAGTTGCAATCAAAATGAACAGTAGCCCCATTCATATGTGGCAGCCAAGTGAGCTGCTTAGCTGCCTATTCACACAGTACTGTCACTCCTTGTTTTTGCTCTGAAAGCCCCTTGTTCCTGCTATAAGTGCTCAACCACGGCTACCTCATTAACTTGGTTAAGCAGGAAGTTGGGTGAAAATAAATCTCCCGACTTTACTTCGCTTTTGGTCCGAACTCAGGCGACATTTGGTATAGGGCTTGAAGTTCCTAATGCTTCCCATGCAAAATGTAGAGAATCCATTGCAAAAATTTTTTGCTAAACTTCTTCCGACTTCTAATTGCAATAAATGTCACCTTTGAACTTAAATCTTGTTGATCATGTTACAGTAGGTCTCATAGGTCAGTGGAACAGTGAATGGGGTAGGGGAGCCCAGAAATTTTAAAGGATAAAATACAGACAGTATCATGACAAGAATTAAGTTGACTTAAGTCCTCTTTACCTTAAACCTGGGAAAATATTTAAATTCCACTCGTACTGAAAAGATAAGCAGAGCACCTGGCATAGGTATTATGGTAGGCCTCATGTTTGATCAGTTTTACATAATTATCATTTTCAGTTTGATGTTTTTTTTTTGGTTTTCATTTCCTATGTTTTCTTATGACTTTTAAGTTTTGGAAACCATCAGTCCTAATTCCTCAGACCAGCAGTTCACATCAATGATGTATGATCCAGGAATGCACAATAATTTCCAGGGTATCTATTTACACCAGCAAAGTAAGCATTTACAGCAAATGTTTAAAGGGTGTAATTTGTTTTTACAGTTTTTGTTTATAGTCACCTGAAGTAGGAAGAGGAAGAATGATCGACACCAATTAATCAATCATTGTTTTGTTTGACCGCATTCTGGATCCTGTTCCTTTACAGAGGCAGGTCACAAATCCACACAAAACCAGAACTCTACATTACCCAACCAAGGTCGGGTGAATTATTTGTACTTTCTGTCATGAGCATGAATTACAAGCTTGGCATTTCTTTTGTTTAATCTTTTCAATTTGAATTTGACAAACTGCCATTAAAACTTATCAGAAAATGATGCCTTTTTTTTGAGGTTTAATACTAATTACAGCCTGCATCCATCTCTAACAAGTTTCAATTATTAAAGATTTTTCTCTCCTTGCATGGTGTGCCGCCTGCAGGCATTGGCTTCATCTACCATTACTTGAAAGAATTCCATTGTGACCAAACTGTGGTCAGTCATGCAAGAGTGCACTCAACATTAATTCCCGAGCCAGCTTTTCTACACTTTCACCTTCAGTGTGAGGTTTAAACCATTCATGGAGGGTACATCACATGGTCAGTTCCATTACAAGTATCAATTGCTCTATTCTCCATGAGTGGAAACACTTTTTCTTGGGTGTCCTGTGATGTGATTAGGACGTGTCACTAGCATGTATCAGGAGTGCAGTAGGACCAAGCTTGTTTTATGACCACGAATGAAATCTGGAAATAGAAGTAATGCTAGCTCCTTATTATTTTTTTGTGGGGGTCAGTTTACAGTCAACAAGTGACTCTCCAAATTAGGCTCTCTCAAGAATGTTAGTTGTGATGAGGATAGTGAAGGTGGGAAAGATATCAGCAGATCATAATTCCTGTTTTATCTTTCTGACACACTGGAAGGTTGCACATGCGAGGAGATGCAGTTGAAACTAGATGCTAATCCTATTAGATTCACTTCAACATGATCAGAAAGTGGCAGGGAGCGATCACTAGACCATATGGTATTCACTTCTGTCATGTAAGACAACACTGGAGTAGTATGTGACTATACATTTCAATTCTGTTTTGACATACTTGCCTCGAAGGTTGACTTTAAGTATGGGACAGTCTTGAGGGTGGTATGTGAGAGGACTGACTTTGCATAGTCAATCACTTACCAGGTTCTGTATGTGACTGTACAGGTCAATCCTGATGTGACACACTTGCCACCATAGTTAGATTCAGTATGTGGCCATCTTGACTTTAGCATGTGACAGCACTGATCTTGCAGTTTCTTTGCAAGATGAAATGAATTAACTTTAGTCATCATTGTGCAAAGGGTGTGAAAGTGATTATGCAGTGCGACAGCAATTTGGTACGAAGAACTGACTTGGTAGATACCTGTTGACACCATTGTTAAGCTACAATAATTACATATAAATAGCCTTGACCTACAGTATAGTCAATAGAGGTTTGAACAACAAGTTTGATAATTAGTAGCAAGCAGTTGTAGCCTGGACTGACCTATCTTTGTATGCCTAGGATAGCACCCGTTTGGTTTGTACTATCTTTGTATGCCTAGGGTAGTACCAGGTTAGTTGGTACTATGTATGCTTAACATAGTACCAGGCTGGTTTGTACTATCTTTGTATGCCTAGGACAGTATGAGGGTGGTTTACACTATCCTTGTATGCTTGATATAGTACCAGGGGTATTGATGTGTACTACCTTGAGTAGAATGAAGTGATAAATTGGAATGAAAACAAGAAATCTTGACCAGACTTAGTTGTTCAAGAGTATGAATAACTGAAGTGCCCAGTTGTAGATACATTGTGTCCTATGCTCACTTTAAATTTAGAGCTGCTAAGATCATTATGATAGTCTAGAAGACTTTTGTGGCAGACTGGCTACGCTAATACTAAAATGGGACATCTTTGATAATTTTAGAGTCAACACGTAAAAAGTAGGAATCTAAACAGCAAACCTCTTGATGTGAATGTGTTGCTTTCATAGATCCTGATCGGCATGTTGTCCTCACTCCAGAATTGCAGTGGATTCATCGTTGAACAGTTCTTTCAAATCGTGCCCAAAATTGATTCAGTTTTCAATCTTCTTGATAGCTTTGTAAGATGATTAATTTTTTGGGCTAGTAATCTCACCTGTATTTGATTTTCTTTTTTCCTGACCCTCCAGGCTCTACCCCATCCAAATCAGGTTAGCTTTGTTGTTGGTTTTTTTTTTGTGCATGTGATTGGACAGGTGACTGACCAGTCTGTATTTTTGTGGCTTCAATCACCATATGCTAGTGTTGTGCTCACACTCACAAGAGACCATGGCACCGCCTTGTGATTCTATGTGAAGCATTGATTGAGTTTGATGGTTGCTTGGGTGCTGTTTCACCAATCTCTGTCAGAGCTACTTTATGTAATGACAGCTACATCCACAGGAGATCATGCCACCACCTTGTGAACCTGTGTGATGCATCAATTGAGTTTTGATGGTTGCTTGGGTGCTGTTTCACCAGTCTCTGTCCGAACTACTCTATGTTAAGACAGCTACACCCACAGGAGACCATGCCACCACCTTGTGAACCTGTGTGATGCATAGATTGAGTTTGATGGTTGCTTGGGTGCTGTTTCACCAATCTCTGTCCGAGCTACTCTATGTAAAGACGGCTACACCCACAAGAGACCATGCCACCACCTTGTGAACCTGTGTGCATCAATTGAGTTTGATGGTTGCTTGGGTGCTGTTTCACCAATCTCTGTCAGAGCTGCTCTATGTAATGACAGCTACACTCATGAGAGACCATGCCACCACCTTGTGAACATGTGTGATGCATTGATTGAGTTTCATGGTTGCTTGGGTGTGGTTTCTGCAATCTCTGACAGAACTACTCTTTGTAATGACATCCACTCTGTAGCAGAATAGTTATGTGACAGTGATAGTGACAGTGGCAGTGACAGTGACAGTGACAGTGATAGTGGCAGTGGCAGTGACAGCTACCCTATGTAATGACAGCCACACTCCTGAAAGACCATGGCACCACCTTGTGAACCTGTGTGAAGCATCGATTGAGTTTTGATGGTTGCTTTGGTGCTGTTTCACCAATCTCTGTCAGAGCTACTCTATGTAATGACAGCTACTCTGTTAAGGAATAGTTACGTGACCATGACAGCTTCTCTGTGTGATGACAGCTACACTCCTGAGAGGCCATACCACCACCTTGTGAACCTGTGTGATGCATTGATTGAGTTTTGATGGTTGCTTTGGTGGGTTTCTACAATCTCTGTCAGAGCTACTCTATGTAATGAGAGCTACCCTGTAAAAGAATAGTTATGTGACAATGACAGCTACTGTATGTTATGACAGCTACATTCACAAGAGACCACACATGCCACCACCCTGTGAACCTGTGTGATGCATCGATTGAGTTTCATGGCTGCTTTGGTGTGGTTTCTATGAACTCTGTCAAAGCTACTCTATGTAATGACAGCTACTCTGTAAAAGAATAGCTATTTGTTAGTAACAGCTACTCTATGTAATGACAGCTACATTCACAAGAGACCATGCCACCTCTCTGTGAACCTGTGTGATGCATCAATTGAGTTTCATGGTTGCTTGGGTGCTGTTTTACTGTTCCTCGTCAGAGCTTATTAGTGTGATGACTTTTAGCCTGTGTGGTTATAGCTTCTCTATAATGACAGCTACCTTTTAAAATAAAATTTTCTTGACAGTGACAGCTACTCTGTACGATGGCAGCTACTTTACATTGATTACAGTTAATGTATGTCGAGACTCTTAATGAATGCAATGACACCCACTGTACAAGATAACAGTTACTTGATGGGGACAGCTACTTTATGCAGTAATGGCTGCTCTATATTATTACAGCTACTGTATGTGGTGACAGTTTCTCGATATAATGACAGCTGTTGACAGCTACTGTGTGTTGAAACAGTGACATTCTATGGTGACAGGTAACATGTACGGTGACAGCTACTCTGGGTACTATGCTCACAATCACAAGAGATCTTGTCAATCCTTTGTGATTCTGTGTGAAGCATAGATAGAGTTTGAAGGTTGTTTGATAGCTGTTTCATTTAAATCTCTGTCTGAGCTTCCCTTAGTAGTCGCAGCTAGTACATGTGGTGACAGCTACACACATACTTGTTTACAGCACCAATCAAGGATATTCACTAATAATGCGCCACGTGGGGACATCGTCGTCATTTTAGTGAATGGGGGATAATGACAGGTTTACACACCAGGTAGCAGGGGATACCACATAAGCTAAGCACACAAGTGACACATGTAGACATGAATGAAAACTTAAACCATGGAATTGGGGCATTAGCACAGATCAATAAAGTTGTGGGCACCTATCTGATACCCCACTTTGCATTATTTTAGGCCTTCAAGAAACAGGGATTTTGAGGTGCAACCCCAGTTCACAGGTATTTTTTCCTGTGTGTATTCCTGATTCACACCCTAAACAAGCCCACAACAACATGTACACTAGTTTAGAGGTGATGACAGCTACTCTATACCATGACAACCATTCTACATTACCACAGCTATGCAACTGTTCTGTATTATTACAGCTAGTTCATGTGTTCACTGCCCGTATGTATGATAACAGCTAGTACATGCATTGGCAGCATATGTGATGACAGCTACTACATGCGATAGCAGGTGCTCTATGAAATGTCAGATACTCTGTAAAATTACATCTACTGGATGGTGACAGCTACACTGTGTATCGGATAGTGACTTTATTCTATGACACCAATAGTATGTGATCAAAGTTACGCAATGAAAGCTTCATAACAGTTACTTTGATGACAGCTAGTCTATGCCTTGGCAGGTTCGAACAAGACTGGTTAGGTGCTGTAAAAAATAATTCTCAATGCAAACTTCACAGAATCTACGAAGAGAAAAATCTGAAAATTATTTGACTAAGTTAAAATTCCTGCACAAGTAAATTCCGCTGTGTAAATGGAAACCCTCCTGTTGCAGAGAGGTTTCACAGAGAGATAAGTGTAGAGAGATAAGTGTGTGAGCGTCGTGACCTAGTGAAGCACTTAAAAACAGGAAAATGAACTTTAGCCCAAAAAGAGTGGTATCTTCAAACCACATTTTACCATAAAGCGAGGTTCTTTTAAAATTGAAGAATTTGCTTTCCAATAATCGGGCAAAAGTAAACTGTCTTACAAATTTACATAAATTTTTAGTAAAATTCTAAAAGTTTTCGCCTCTCCATGGGGTTTCGTACAGAGCTTAAAAGCTCCGTAGTTTCTTTTTAAGTCTCTGGTGCTGTGTTCACATTTAAACATTTCCAGAGTCTTTCCTCTCTCCTGTCAATCTATTCCAATACATTAGCACAAATTACTGAAAGAATGCGTTCACAGAAAATAAAAAGTGAGCCACTATCCTAAAACTGAGTGAATTTGTCCCCGTAGTGACCCACTTATCTAAAGTGAGTCGCTACGGGGACAAATTGACTCCGTTTTAGGACAGTGACTCACTTTTTATTTTCTGTGTTCCTTGTTTCACTTTTTTATTCCATATGTTTTTTATATGATGATGTTTGTCATTTTGAAAATCTTATTTGCGATTTAAATGTACCGTGTGAATGTCTCTTTCAACTCACCGAGGTGTAAGAAATATCCAGCATAGAATAACTATTTGATCGTAAACCTTAGTTATCACGAAACCCACAACTTTTGGTACTTAATGCTTGGTATTTCCATTACACCAGTGATTGAAAGTCCCAGAAGCCCCATGTCTGTTCAATGTTTTTTCCTTGGAGTTATAGCCAAAGTCGATTTCGTTAATTTTGACCTTTGACCTGCGATCTTTCACAACGGGATCAACAAGATACGATGGTTCACGCCGGGGTATTAGGGTTACATC